>WBND01001250.1:110076-144913 GCA_013398595.1 Tychaedon coryphoeus
AAAACAAACAAAAAACCCCAAAAAACCCAACCAAACAAAAAAACCCAAAACAAAACAACAAACAAACAAACAAAAACAAAGGAAAAAACCCCAAAACACAAAGGTTTACTGCACTTCACCTGCAATCTAAACATCTTGGATTATTTCTTCTTCCATCATGTCACTGATGGTGGCTTAATGTAAGGTTTAATCACCAGTAAAGGAGCACCAGGCCATGGGTCAGCACCCCAAAGCAGCCACCATTCTGAGGGAGCAGCTTTAAACCTCTCTGAATTGCACATCAGCCTGTAGGAATCCCAGGTCCCACTAAAGTGAGGAAATGCAGAAAGAGCTGAACTGCAGTCCTGCAGCAGCATCAGCCTCCTGGCCTTATCCCCAGAAGTGACCAGGGTGATCCTGAGCTGTTTACTCAACAGTTTAATAGGTGAAAGATGGAGCTAATCTGGGCGACAGAGAGAAGTAAAAAGAATGATGGAGATGGTCCCAGTGGAAACTGGCAGCCACTGCATGGTGCCATGGATCATTGGATAAAAGGTAAAATGTTGGAAGAAATCCCATTGAAGGAGTGAAATATGGCCAACTTCTTTCTGCATTAGCTTTTTATAAAACACCAATTCTAAAAAGCTTCAGACTGCCTGGGTTGTAATAGCTTCACAACAGTATTTATTCATTTTTGTTTACTGTCTCATCCTAATAAATATCATAGTCAATAAAAGCTTTATGCCAGCTGCGTGTATCCTTTAGTTAACCTTCTGCAAAATTTGCCTATTCATTATGATTGTCATCACCAAGCCAGAAAGAAAGAGTTTTCTTTTGCTAGTGCCTTCTTTTTCCCCTGTGTATTTCAATACAGAGATGCATTTGCAAATTTTATGTGTTACTTTTTAAATACTTGCTTAGTGGTCTTACAAAGTTTGCTGTAAAGTTTAGACAGCCTACTATAAATGTGACAGAATAATTAAAAAAAAAAAATAATCAGTCATCTCTATCCAGAAGAGTCCTACTCTAAAATTCCAGCAGCACTGGAATTCCACTGCTTCTTTACACCAGATAGAAACCATGGCTTCTACCTTTTAAAATTATTTTTAAAAAGACACCCAACATTTGAGCAGCAATTTATCAAGGTCCTCTGGCAAGCTTCATGAACCACAGATTTATTTGATAGCTTTGACTATTTCCCCACACTCTAGCAATCCCCAGTCTTGCAGAGACTCCAGGGCAGGATGTGTCTCCACGGCTCCCACAGAACAGCCAACATTGAAAAATCAGTGAAACTGAATGGAAGAGTTTGTCAGAGTCACTGTGCTCTGTCCAAGCCAATGTGCTTGTCTACACCAAGCCAGAAATTTTGTCCTCAAAATTCAGCAGCTTCGTGTTAAAACTAGAACCAGACTCACCCAATACTCAGAAAAATTTAAAACATGTTTAAAATAATAAAAAAAAAATCTGCTCACTCCACTTCCACAGCTTAGTCCAAACCGCAGCATGGGAGGTTTAGGTGGGACATGAGGAGGAATTTCTTCCCACAAGGGGTGATTGGGCATTGGAAGGGGCTGCCCAGGGAGGTGGTGGAGTCCCCATCCCTGTAGGAGTTCAAAGAATGACTGCACGTGGCACTGGGTGCTCTGCTCTGGTTGACAGGTTGGATTCAGAGCTCTTTTCCAGCCTAATTCCTTCTGTGGTTCTGTGTGATTCCACAAAATAAAACTAAGTAAAAATCTGCACGAATCAAAGAAAAAGCATCCAAGATCTGTCTTGGACATTTAGGGTTTTTTTAGGAGAGTGTTAGACTAAATATTTTGTCTCTGCTTTAGCAGTGCCAGCAATGAATCATTCCTACAAAATACTGTTGAATAATTAAAAGTAGATGATATCTCTGTTCTCTCCTAATAATGTTTTTTCTCCTACTCCTATTTTTTCTCTTTGAAACAAATGTCTACCAGCCAGTTAATTAATATTCATTTTTCTAGGATCTGCTCAGCACAGGAATACACTAACTCTTCAGGTGAATGTAATTCATAGGCTACATTATCCACATTATCCAAAGTTATTTTCCATTCCTTTGTCCTTGGCAGAGCAGTGTTGCAATGCCAACCAACATCTTGGAGCAGAACACATTAACAAGATTGTTAATTTCTGGTTCTGCTAACGAAAAAAAAAAGCGTCACCACTCCATTAAATAAAAATGAATGGCAACTATTACCAATTTTATTATTTTTCTACTAAGAACAGAGGCTGAAATGCTCAGTACAGTGAGCTGTTAATTACTTCAAAGGATAAATCCCAGATCCATGAAACTTCTTACTCTCTTTAGTGTGGGGCTTTCTTAGATAATGTTGCTGTGAAAAAAACCTCTATTATAAGTAAGACTGACAGGGCACCTCAGATAATAATTCATCATTATTATCACAGAGCTCCTTGGCCATGTAACCACAGGGAAACATTTACAGGGGAGGAAGGTTTGGTCCCTCCCATAAAATTTAACATTTCCCACCAGCTGACACACTTTTACTCATTCCAGGAATCTGGGGATCAGCATACATTGTCCAAGCTGCCCATGCTGATTATCCCAGAGTTTATAGGGCTGCTGAGAGCAATGATTTGCAGGTAGGACTTCAGCACAGCCAGGGGGATTTTCTCAATGACCCCCTGGACCTCTCTTTACACCACATCCACCTCCACTGCCTCGTATCTCACTCGGTGGAAATTCACATTGTGCTCCAGCTAAAGGAGTAGCAGAGCAAGAAAGGCAGTTTTCTCAAGCCAAACTGAGTTTTCTGCTTCACTTTCAGCGATTCTTAAAAGCACTTACAGTTAAATTGTGAGGGAAAATGTGATGCAAAACTACCACTTTTGGTCACGTTAAAGTGATGCCTATGTTAATGTTTTTTTTTTTTTTTAGAAGGTAGGCTTTTCTGGAAAGCTTGGGATAATCTGGAGAGCTGGAGATATGACTGTTGCACCAAGTTTCTAATTAATTTCAATTTTAGAAGACTTTCCTAGAATCACTTCATACTAGGTTTTATGAAACCATAAAGCATTTTGGGTTTGCATCCCTGTGTGCATGCTTAAAAAGCAGACAAAGCTGTTAACCTGTTATAACGGATCACATATTTCCCTTTTATATATGATAAGGAGTAATAGGATTTATTCCACCGGTGGTAAGAATTGCATCTTAGTCATCACCTTGTGAAGAAGAATGATATATTTTCAAACAATTTACTTCCTTCTGTTTTGGGAGGCTTTTTATGTGCACAAGAAGTTTAGTGGATTTTAGGGTGTGTTGAGAGTAAAATGTGCATTGGCTGTGGGTAAAGTCTGGGTATTGTACACACAATCCTAATATTAGAACTGTAATGCTTAATTTAGTATTTTTACAGTATCTACCAGTATTTTATTCTTAAACTTGTGTCTGGTGTAATCCAGTACTTTTCTCCTTCTGCCAAGCACAAATTTATAATGTATTTTGATTTATTTTATTCTCTTGGAAAAAAATGTTAAAATCTATGTATCCTCTGGAACTTTTGACCCCATTTGCATATGTAAGTATTTACTAATTTTCTGCAAGGGCTGAAGTTGACAAAAATATACTATTTTTAATTTTAGGCTTTAAATTTTGAAGTGATTGCGTCTACAGGCACCAAATAAGAAAACGGGATACAGAACAACAGAGTTGCTTTCGTCCAAAATTTATTTGGAAATAAACACATTTATTTCCGAATATGGAAATTATGGGGGCTAATTATTTGTTAATAAGGCCCAGTAGCTTGGTCCTTGTTCTGTTGGACTGACCCAAGAGTAGCACCAGACTCATGACACTTGAAAAACAAGGACAGATGTTTTTTAAGACTCCACACTGAGAAAAAAACCACAGATTTTTGTAAAGTTTGTGACAGAAACAAAGCCCAGCAGGAGACAGCAACGCAAGCTCATCATGAGGGAGATCAGCCAGATGCAAATCCAATAATGCAACATAAGCAGAGGAAAGAAAGAAGGGAACCCATCCTGTCCTGCTCACTTTATCAGCACAGATTCCACCAGGAGCCTTCCACCCACTTCCAGCAACTTTCAGGGGCTCTGATCCAGCACCTGAGATGAACTGAATCCGCTGATTTTTAGGACAAGTTTGCCACTGAATCCAGTGGGGTCAATACTTCCTTGCTGTTGCATTGGCCATCATCATCCTGCTGCTTTAAAAAAGATCCATCTCAGGAGGTTCTTGGCCAGACCAAATATTCTGCATGTTTGCAGAGCAGGCTTGGGAGCACAGTTTACAAAACTGCTAATTAGAAATGCTAATCATTCTAAGAAACAGAATTTACAGCAATTAAACTCCTTTTTGCCAGCTGAAAAAATTATTATTAAGCTATTTCTTTCTGATTCTTCACTTGATATTCAGCTATTTTGTGTCAAATATTGGGTGGCCAATTTTGCCTTCAGCATCTCAAAACCCAAGTCAGCCAGAAATTCCTCACACCAGTCCTGAGGCAGGCTGAGCAGCCTTCCCAACAGTTCAGGTGAGGTTGTGTGAAAATTAAAATTAAAATTAAAATTAAAATTAAAATTAAAATTATGCTGTACCTATACCACAGGTTAGTTACCTGTGGTAACACAGGTACACACAGGTTACAGAAGAGGTTACACAACACTACAGCAGGACAGAGATTTCAAGCAAAGAATATTTAGCTCATCATTCAGTCATGTATAACCATCCACATATGTAGTTGTCTCCAAAATTCACCCAGTCAATCACGATGCCAAGGCACGAGGGAAAGTATTTCAAGGCTCTGGGAATTAATGTTTTGTTATAGCTTAATGTATCATTAGACCAGCAGGTGGAAAAGAGGCTTCCATGAGATGCATTACCCAGGCAAGCTGAAAGTGACACAAGCAGAAGGCTGTGGGGGCAGATCTCTGGCTCAGCCCTTCTATTAAAGCTTTAATGCAAGAAGGGCTGGCATGCAGTTTTATTTTATCTGGGTTTGGTTGGGAATTATAATGCATTTCCAGAACAGCTTCAGCATCTGTGGGCAGCAGGTTTTTTTAAACCACAGCTTAGCTGAAAACTAAGAGATGGCTTTAAGCCTTCCAGTGCCTCTCTCTATGAATATTTTTCTATACCAGAATTCAATTCTGCAGAAGCAGAAGGCCATCCAATTGTGTGATACAAAAGAAAGCACTAGGTACTCAGAGCCCATTTGCTTATGATAAGCACTTCTCTAAACTCATAGCAGTAATAAAACCAGAAGATTACTTGTTTAGCCTGCTGACAAAACAGGAGGGAGATCGTGTTGGCCAAACATAGCCAAGCTGCTTGAGAAATCCCTGTGGGCAAGGAATGCCTTTCAAGGGCATCTTCTCCCACCAGCCGAATTCCAAGCACTCACACTAAGCCTTTAGTGGTTCAGACCCACAGCACGTGTTCAATTATTCAACAAAACCAAGCATAACACATTTTTGAGACTTTTATGACCATCCCTAGCATATTCAGAATTGAGTTTGTATCTTTAGCCATTCATTCACACTAAGACTGCACAAACACTACAACTCCATTTAGTTTTCTATGACTTTGAAGATATCCCATATGCCTTCCATTCTTGTTTTCCTCATATTATAGGGGCAAATAAAGAATTCTACTTCTGTCATGAACACATAAATAACTGTTCACTGTACAAAATTCAAACCCATCTTCTCCTAACTCTTCTCCCATTTTCCTTTAAGAGAAAAGCTTCAGGAACCTTTAAAACACAATAATTATGTTATTGTATATCCAAATATATCCAAATGTAATTCAGATTATCCATCCCTATGATTTATGTCTCTGGTCTTCAACTTTCAGTCTCAAAATCACATTTCAAATGTTGCACAGTTATCAGTAGCTGTGATTTCTGCCTTTTAAAGCTACTAAATTTTCTTTCACCTTATTTTGTCACATCTAGCATGAAAACTTCACAAGAAGATTTCAAAGCTCAGCATGCCTAAAAAAGGAGCATTTTCCACCCCCAGAAACATATTCCTGTTCTCTCCCACGTATCTTAGTAGACTGCTTGAATGTAATTTTCTTTCATATAGGGAAGTTTTAAAATAACAAAAATACAAATCCTGTGTACAAATTCTTTCCTCTCCAAACCCCAGTCACAAACATCGACATCTGAAAACCAACAAAGCAAAATGAAGAAGCAGGCTTCACCCTGGGTATATTTGCCTTCCTTTCCTCCAAATCCAGAATGACAATTCCTGTGCTCCAGCTCCCTGTTCACCTTTGGAGGGCAGTTCCAAAGCAAACAGATGTTCCCCTGATAGTTTTTTTTTTTTTTTTTACTTTTTAAAATTTCTCCACGTTGCTTTGTAAATTAAGTACTTCAAAAACTTGGGGAAATACACCCATGAAATCTCATGCCTAATTTTGCATGTGAACTGTGCATCATCCAAACTTATTCCCACAGGGGTATTCAACTGGAGAAAAACTAATTCATTGTGAAATGCATCACTCTTCTAAATAAGTCAGGATTTTGGAAGAACTGGCTGCTATATAACCTTTTTTCTACCACTTCTAGCTCACAGATGTGCTAACAGCTCAGTGGTTAAAAGTTGACCATGGAAGGACAGAAATTATAGAGCTGAGCTCTTCCATCCTCTGCTTTCCAAGCCTACTTTGTGTTTGCAATAAAAAATAAATAAACCAAATAAAAACCCACACAAAGGGAGCACAAGTTAGCTGCAATCTTGTTGTATTTCATTAAATGCTTTAAAATTTTGCTTTCCTTTTCCATCCTTACAGACTTCTCATCCTTTCAGCAGAGCCACAACCACCCAGGGATTTACAGCTGCCTTCCACAGTATTCCTGAGGTCCTCTCTTGCACACACAGAGCCCTAACTCCTTCTTAGCTATTAATGCTGAAATGTTTCTTTCAGCTAAAAGGATCAGGCACTTGACTCCATTAAGAAAACTGCATGGTCAGAAAGAGTGCTATAAAAAGGCCAAAGGCAAATGCAGAATTCTCTGTTCTAGAGAGTAAGTGCATCTCTGGCAGCACTGTCTGCAGAGATGGGTTATTCTCCTTCCTACCAAGGAAGAGAATAATGAAGGGAAAAAAAAAAAAAAAAAAAAAAAAAAAAAAAAAAAAAAAAAAAAAAAAAAAAAAAAAAAAAAAATTAAGTAAAATAAAATAAAATAAAATAAAATATAAAACCCTTCCATCACTAGGTGTTTTGCAAAGTCATCCCACACCCAAAAATTGACACCAGAACCATGCATGTCATACCATCCCAACAGAAAAAGCTATGCTAGACAGCCCAAGAGTAAATTAAATCTGGTCCTCTCTGCTTTCTCTCAGCCTCTTCACAGTTGTTTTTTTATCTATCCATAATTCTCCCCCAAAACCTCCTAACCTGTGATACTCTCCTCTTCACCCAGCAAGGAAGGGTCCCTCTCATGCCACAAAAAGGGCTGCATGTCAGCTCCAAAATACAAAATTGAAAGAAATGGGAAATTACTTAGGTGGTTGTTATTATTATTATTATTATTATTATTATTATTATTATCATCATCATTACCATTATCATTACCATTATCATTATTATCATTATTATTTTAACTGAGGCCAAAAAAGACGCCTTCCAGCAAACAGAGAGATTTCCTGGTGCATGGAGCTCACCTGTACTTGCATGACAGCATAAATCCAGCAGCAGAGAATTATGTTTTAAAACACCCAGGATATGACGAATGGTGAGGGAAATTATGGCAATTTCTCCAGAAAAGCTCACTTTGCCAGGTCATTTAACAAAACAAACCCAAACAAACCATACAAAACAGTGAGTGGTTACTGTTGCAGGACAAAGACTTTTTCCTAATAGCAGTTTTTTTAATTTTCATGTTTTTTTAATTTGTAATTTAGACAGAAATTTTAACATGCCATAGTCTGTCTTGAGGACAACAGCAGGTATAGCACACTTACCAATTTCCTACCCATTGCTAAGAGTTACAGAAGCTACTCATCAGCAAGTAGCAATGGCTTTCTCTGAGATGGCTATTTAATTTTGAGAAGTGTTCAGAAGATAAGTGAACTGGATGTTATACCTGCTAATGAGAAGACTATACCACAAAACGAGCTATAATCCTCATTTGTGTCACTCTGTTCTTTCCTCTTTTTTAAAAAAAGGAGAGAAAAATCCTATCTGTAAAACAAAAAAACCAGTTTTGTGATTTTATTTTTAAGTGTGCTAAGCAGGCACAGCTCTATCTTCCCTGATTTTGACGGACAAGAAGCTGGTAAGGGGAAAGGACTTAAAACCAACAAAAAGTGTTGTCAACAGTGAAGTACTCAGGACTAGCTGGCACTGGGGCTTGTGAATGACTTGTGGACTCATGACCCCTGTTCAAATGTGCCTGTAAAATAAGCACAGAAAAAATTTAAAAGAGGCAGCTGGAATTCCCTGCTGCCATTCCTATCAGCACCTCCTCTGCTCTTCATTTAACAGTCAAAAATCCATGAAAGAATTTCAGGTTTAAAGGCTTCTTTGGAAGTGTGTGGATTGACACAGTGTAAATCACTTCTTCCTTGAAATCAGAACAAGCTAAGTAATTTATACTGTGACCTTAGCATTTCTCATCCTTCTCCTTGCTTTTTTTTTCTTTTTTTGCTTTTTCTTAATTAAATTTTGTTTGAGTTTGCAGTGTCTTTCCCTCAGTGGAATTCAGTGTGTTTAATCTTTTCCTTTCCGATATACATAGAGTTTTGTACTCTCACCTCCCTTCAACTCCTGAATCTCAGGCTTAAGCTTTTGCTTGTTTTTGTGCTAAAACTCTCTTTTGATTTGTAACTTCTCTTCTGCTCTTCACCCAGCTGCTCTCTCCTCCAATAATAAGATATACACAGAAGGCCTGCAATCTAAAAATTAGGGAGGTCAGTGGACTAAACTAATAATGAGAAAACAAAGATTTGTAAATATTTGTGAAGTTAAGTCTCTTCCCCATCCTCTGGGAAAAGAGCAAGACTCTGGATTTTCACTGTATGCATGATTTTTATTTGTTTTTTTACTCCATGGATATCTCTTTTACATAAGCCTCCAGCAAAGAGGAAACATTTCCTAGGGAAAAAAATTAAACCTCTTCATTCATTCTTGTTGAGTTAATGTCTTACAGAGGTGTGGGGAAGGAATGAGCTGGGCTCAGAGGCTGCCTGACCTTATCACTCAAGAGAAGCAGCTTCTGCAAATACAGAAAGCAAATATTCTGGCAAATATTTGTGTGCTGAAAAGTTAAATCACACACAAGTATCCACACACACGGCACAAGCACAACCTCTGCTTTGCTGTTTCAAAAGCTGCCTGGGAGAGTCAGGAGATTTTTAACATCACTTTTCCCAGTGATGAGAAATGGCAATTCCTTCAAGGAAAACAGAGTTTAGGCAAGATTGAAATTACACAGGCTAAGGGCTGACACACAAGGCTGCCAATATGGATTTTTGCCCATTAAAGAGATCCACAAATAACAGGAAAATATGTTGGTGCTCTCAGTCTCACTTTTCACATAAAGACCCAGTATTTCTCTCTGCTTTTAGGAATAGAAGAGATTTGACTTCTCTGTTTCTGGAGCAGGAAACTTCATCAGACTAAAAAAAAACCCTCTCTTTTGACTGTAATATTTTAAAGTAAGAGATGAAAAAAGTAAGAGATGAAATATTTAAAACACTTGGTGTGGGTTTATTAAATCCAGCTACCTTCTAATAAAAAATAAAGGGCACAGAGAGCTCTGTGAAAGACTTTTCTCTGTTCTTTGCAAGCAGAGCCTGACCAAACTCTTACTCTAATTTATGCATATTTCAATGAAACCTCAAGTGAGAAGAAAAAGCACAAGAGGAGATTGAAAAGAAATACAACATCGACACCCCAAAGGTTTAGTCAAAATATTTTCAGGCAGAGAACTTGAGGAGACACAAAATGCATGGGGTTATTTCTCTTTTAAGCACTGTGTCTCCATGTAAAGAAAATCCTAATTATTTTTGGCAGCATGTACTAAAAAGCTGCTGCTATCTCCCACCCTACACCCAGAGAAGGCTGAATAAGAGTTGTGTCATTATGGGAAATCAAGAATATTCCCTTCTTTTTTTAATACTCTGAAGGCATCCTGTAAATCAGCTTCAAGTATTTAAATGTCTGACTTAAATATAAATATTTGTGTGCATGTGTGTATATCCATATGTCTATATACACAGTTTGTGGTGACATCCTAGAGCAGAGTCCTAGAGTCCTTGGAAATTGGGCTGCTGATTCCTCCCAACCACAAGAAACATGAGCTTTTAAAAGGAGACCAGAAAAAAAAAATAGAAAAAATAACCAAAGGAGAAAAAACCAAATTCACAGAGTAGATTCCAGTTCAGATCATATCTAAATTCTGTGCAGTACTAAGTTCCAAGACGCTGCTTTAGGCTTTTCTTGACTTTTTATGACTAGTATTATTATTTTTATTTAATAATAAGACACTGAGAAACTCAGCCACTGCTGCAAATGTTAGGGAATGACTATTTGCTATATATTGTGATTTGTGCCTGTAATAAAAATTAACAAATCAACAGCACAGTAGCTGTGGTTTGGCATAGCTTTACCTTGGCTGCTTCTTCTGGATGGAGCCCAGAGTTTAAGGACCTGCCAGGAGCCCTTAAAAAGTGAACCAAGCCATAAAATGTGACACACTGGGGAAAAAAAATTCATTCTTGGCAGAAAAATGCTGTTGGCAACAGCACGACATCCTCATGCACACTTTTAACACCCTTAAATCGTTGCACAACACTTTGAAAATCTTTAATGTGATGTAAAAAGGTCTTTCAAAAATAACAGGATTAAACTTCCAGCCAGAGATCCACAATCAGGAGTGATCAGCCACATTCCTATACATGCTCATGGTTAAAACCCAGGATTTGTGGATGTTACTCTTGTTCCTGCAAATAACTTGCAACAATTCAAGAGTATTCTTACCTTCCTTTTGGTAATCAGCAAAATACTTCAATAATTTGTGCTGAATGACCATAAATGCCAAGAGGCTTCTGGTCACACCTGCTTGGCCAGGAAACAGAGCAGAGGGTTCTGCCCTCGTGTTCCCTTGTACTGGAGTTTGCACCACAGCAGTGACACAAGACAACGGGCACATAAAGGTTGGCATCCAGGCCTCGGTTCATTGCCTAAAAAGTCGTATTTTTACTGATCCGTGTCCAAAATGCAGTGAGGAAATACTGCCCTTGAAAAGGGCAGTAATATAAAATATAAACTATAAAAAAATGTAAAATGTAAAATGTAAAATGTAAAATGTAAAATGGAAAATGGAAAATGGAAAATGGAAAACGTAAAATGTAAATAAAATAATAAACTGGTATTTTCATTTGCTGTTTACAGGGGGGTAATGAATTTAATAGAACTAACTCACTGCAGGTGGCTGGAGTTTTACATATGGAATAGTCAATTCTCTGTGGAGGGTAGCCTGGATCCAGGACCACATCAAATGAAGCAGATAAAATTGTGTTTTATCTTCCTACTGCTCTGTCTGGAAAGGTCCACTGATCTGTAAGTGGAGTTTATCAGAAGCAGACATCTGTGGAGGACAATTATTTTCCCCAGTGGCTGATGAAATAGATTCTGCTGTTTCGGATAGGATGAGGCACCAGCATGTACTGCAAAAAAGGTTTGGTCATCAGCTTTGAAATCTCCCAGTGGGTGAGTGCCATGCTAACCTGAAAAAGGTTGTCAGCATGAAAAAGGGAGTGCAAAGGGCCTTTTGTCCCAGAATTTGTGCAGCCAACACGAATTACAGGATTAGAACTGAGAGGTGCTGGTGGCTCCTACTCCTGGGACACCCTGATGGGTGTGAATGGGGAGAAACCAAGGATAAGGGAGAAAAAGGAGATAAGGGGAAGCAGAAGAGAAAGGAAACAAATCAAGAGGGAAGATGAAGACAGGGAAAGGGTAATTTACCAGCAGTAAATCTTCAATGGCAAAACACAAAACAAAATTCAGGCAAAAATTCCCAAAAAACAACAAAACAAAACAAAACAAGGACAACAACAAAATTCAAAGCTTTTTCTGGAAGGGGAAATAGATTTATAAACCTGCAAAAATTTAAAGAGGACCGGCAAGGTTTAAAAACCAAGAAATGCTACTCTGTCCTTTCTAAATGACCTCTTCAAACTCTTTCTGAAGTGAAGCTTTGATCATGATCATTTTATGCAGGAGGCTGAGCCAACATTGAAGCAGGATGAGCTATGTAACTTCTCCAGCACAGGGAAGTGAAATGCAAAGCTAAGGAAAGACAAATCACTCTTGCCTTTGGCTAACATTCATTCCCTACCATTAAGGAAACTCAGTGATTGATGATCACTGCTGAAAGGGGTAATAATCTACAAACAGAAGTTAGGCAGTATATCTGGTACTGCTTTAGAGGATGTCCTGAAGGGTTTGACCATCACAGATAAACAAATTCTGCTATTGTCACTTTACTGAAGTTGTGGGTAGTGTGCAAAGATACTACAAACTTTCTTAGCAAGTGGACCAGTACTAAAATATAAAACATCCCTTTCAGGCAGTCATATTCATCCTACAAATTATAAAACTGAGGTGGAAAGAAGTACTGCCTGGCTTTCTCCCACTTGCAGTGGCAGGAATAGGCTGGTAATTTTCCCTTTTTAGCGGAATTTGCACCCCCCAGAGGCCGTGCTTCCACGGCAGCAATATTCAGTACAAATGAAGTGTAAAAGTTGGTTAGTTTATAGAACACCAGGGTTCTGGAGGACAATTTTTCAGAGCACCACATACACCGAGATGTGCTCTGAGCAACAAGTGAACACAATAAGGTCAGTCGTGGAACAAATATCACACAATCCAAAGCACCTCCAGGTAAAGCCGTGTTTTCCACCTGAACTTCCACTGAGCACAGTTCATGTTCACTGCTGCCAGGCTTAAGCTCCACTTCCCATTCCAGTGTGTCCATACATGCTCTCTCAGATTCCTTTTTGGGATGAAACTATTGGTTTCACAGGAAAACTGCCAGATTTTAATTTTGAGAAGGTCTGTGTGACCACATAGACACACAGAGACTCATTCAGACATTAAAAACATCAGAAAATATCAGAAACTAAACTTTTTTTTTCTTTAAAAAAAGAAATAGAAAAGAAAAGCTCTTGTCTACAAGGAAGCTGTAGTTTCAGAACTGAGAGAGAAAAAGGGAAAATATCTATGTGTACTAGAAAGAAATTTGCAAAGACTAATACCCAGTCCTGTTAAATTCATTTGTCACTGAGAGAAGAAGGGAGAGAGGTTGAGAATATTTATGTTTATCACAAGTTAGTGGAGAAACACCAACCTTCTATTGATTCCCACAAAACATTTAGGCAGCCACAACAAATCAAGGAGATGATCAGAGTGAGCCAGAATTTAACTTTTCCTTAAAGAAGACAGCAGTTTGTTCACAGCATCTCTTTCTATACTAATTCACAGTTTTCTGAAAGACTGTTTCCATTCAAGATTTTATCTCTGGCTTTAAACCCCCACTTTTTCTCTGGTGCTAGATTCTCTGCTGCCTACTCCAGCACAATGCAGAGAAACTAAACAACATGAAAAGAGAGGAGTTTCAGCTTCTTAATAGACCAACTAGGTCACACAAAACATAAAACTACTTTTTTTTTTTTTTTTTTTTTTTTTTTTTTTAATGAGGTAGGATACATGCTGTTTTCATTGCAATTTGTGGCTGCTGTATCTGTAAATTCAATGTATCTGTAACTCTGGGCTTAAACTGGTCCTACCACAGATTCAAGGGTGCTGCTAAAAGGGGTTTTTTTGGCTGAAATTCTTCCATATGTCTCCACTGCAAACTACCTAGGTGAGAAGAAGAAGAACTCTCCTCTGCCTCATTTGCAAATGCCCAGAAAACTCTTGAACTCTCTTTGGCAACACTGATTGCACTCTGGTAGAAGTTGTCTGGGATTCACTGTTTGAACAAGAGCCAAAGGATAATTCAAGTTTTCTTTAGCATTATGCCTGCAACTAAGAAATATGTTAAATCCTAGCAACACTACAAAGATTTTATTCATACAGATTCCCTTTAAAAATTAATTTAGTCACAAGACAGAATTGGTTTTAATATTACTTGTTAAGTTCAGAAAGGAAGGAAAATACATTTTATGTTTACGTATTTACAGATTACTATATATATTCTACAGAATATGCACAGGATAGAGAATATTCACATTACAACTGATCACCTACAGACACCATGAGTCTTAGTGAACAAATTTAAAATATCCTTATCCTTTTGAAGTAGTTACTGAACACAGACTGCTGGGTAGGTCAACATCACACTCTAAAAACCTGTATTTCTAAGCACTGTTACGCTTCTGTTGTTGTTCTATGCTGCTGCTTAAACATCTTGAACATTACAGGGACTAATCAGCAGTTCAGAGATAGATAAATAATTCCCTTCTTTTTCAGGTTAAATGACACCTCACCATTTTTGCTATCAAAAACTTGCAGATAGGACACATACATTATTATGAAGGTAGGACACATACATTTACCATGTCCTCATTACCACAATGGTTTTTCAAATATTGTAAATATTGTAAATATATTGTAAATATTGGAAATAAAGAGGAAACCACCACTTGCAAAAGTGCACATCAGCCTTTGTTAGCTCTGGAAATCCTCTTGGCAAAGTCAGTCTCAAAATGCCCCTGTGGTCTGGAGCAATTTTTTTGGTGACAGCAGGATGGGTGACAGTGCATGTGCAAAATTCAGCCTCAATCAGGGCTGAGGTTTCATTTTGGCTTTCCAGAATCTGTCAGCACATGAACACACAGACACCACATGCAAACTTGCAGCAGCACTCCTCTGGAAGGCCACAGCTATGAAATGACAGTGTCACTGCACCCCAAAATTCTTTATTGCAAGTTTCTTAATGGCTGTGCTAATATATTAAATGTTTCCCAAATAGGAATAATAAGCAAACACTTCAGCCTAGGGCATTTGTAATCCAAATACAATAAAACAATTAGAGGGAAATGTGACAGCTTATTTAGGCAAATGGTGATCACATCTAGGTAATTCCCCTTTTATAGTGCTACAGTAATTAATGATTAGATAGGACTCGTGCTTAACTAAAATGGACAGTCAGCTCTAATTATACACTAATTATTCAGCTAACACTGAAAAATACTGGATGAGGGGTCGAGGGTAGTTGTTCCAAGGGGAATCACAGAGAGGCTGAGGTTGGAGGGGACCTCCAGAAGTCTTCTTGTCCATCTCCACTGCACCAGCAAGAACTTTTGCAGGACAACGTCATGAACAGCTTCCCCCACATGGCAGCACAAATGAGAACACAGAAATGATTACAGAGGTCAAAGGGTGGAGTGACACAGGCCTGGATGGTCAGAGAGACGATACAAGTGGATATAACACACTGCAGAAAAGAGGTGTCAAGCAGGCAAAGAGAAGTGGGAGCTTGAAGAGGATTTTAACTCGGTTCCATGGAGACACCCAGAGAGAAGGTGACAAATCTGTGTCAAGGTCTGCTGTGGCCAGTGGGAAAAACAAGGTTTGAGCAATCTACAGCTAATTGCCTGTAAGGCAGTGCTCAAATTCACTACTAGTTATCCATCACATCACTTAACAGAAGTGAAACAGGTTTCAGCTTTAGTGGTGGCACTCACAGCAAAGAAAAACAAAGATTTATTTTGCCACCACCTTCCCAGGGTGATCCTCAGCTGTGTGGACAGGACTCAGTTTAATAGGTGAAAGATGAAGCTAATCTGGAGCAGGGGCTTCAGAGAGAAGTAAAAAGAATGAAGGAGATGGTCCCAGTGGAGAATGGCAGCCTCTGCAAGATGCCATAACCTGATCACCGGATAAAAGGTAAAATGTTGGATGAAATCCCATTGGTACAACTCTTTTTCTATACTAGATTTTTACAAATTACCAATTCTAAAATAGTTCTGACTGCCTGGGCTGTCCCAGCTTCACAACAGTATTTATTTATTCATTTACGTTTACTGATCCTAATAAATATCACAGTCAATGAAAGCTTTATGCCAGTTGTGGGACAAGACCCTCAATCCACCTTACCCAACCCAAGGTTTTATTGCTGGGCATGACAAAATTTTGTGGAAAACCATTTGGCCAGCACAGGTCATCCCCCAAAACGTTACAAACCTATGGGGACAGGGAGACACAGAGAGCAAAAACCTCAACAGCACCAGTCCAGCCGCAACCCAAAATCTCAGCAATTTATGGGCTTCTACTAAAGGGAATTACCTCCACCCCAGCCAGACCCAGCACAAACAGGGAGGGCTGGCTGGACAGCCACAGACATGTTTGTAGCACCTCTGTTAGGATGATTTTGAACTCTGGACAATTAGAGCTCAAACTCCTTCCAAAAAATCCACAGCTTGAAAAGGGAGGGATTTCCAGGTCATGCCTACAGAGCTCATGATCAGATCCATAACACAATGAAGATTATGAATGTGAAATTTTACCAAAACCCTCTAGGGCATTGGAAGTCCCCTGACAAGAAACATCCCCCCCCCTCCCCCAAATGCTCCTTTCCAAAAGGGTTTGAGAGACTGATTTAAAGCATATTGCCTGAAGTTAAAAGTGTTCCATCAGTGAATTGTATGTGAAAATGAGAGCCCAGAAGTCTCTACAGGTTGCTGCAGCAGTCACCTGCATGGTGCACCCTATGTTTGGGTTATTTTTGCTCAGGACTTTCAGCCAGTGAATGATGAGTCTCTCTCATAACAGATTCAAATTCAGTCATTGCTGCATAACTCTACCTACTTTTATCTAAATAACCCCAGGCTTTTGGGCATCTATTCAACCACCTAAATTAGCATACGGAGATGGTTCCTGTCAGCAGCAAGAGCCAGTCTCAGTCTGGCACTCGTAAATATACTCCTGTGAGCAGCTGGGATGCAGATTTCTGTTCTGCTCCAAAATTCTGCTTAAATTAATACAAAGTTTTCCCTCTTTTTTTTTTTTTCAGTAACTGCAATTTTCAAAGATAAATTGAGTCAGTTTCTTTTTCCACTTCCTATAAAAACTTGAAGGTTCTCCTGCAACCTTTTAGCAAGGATTTCCATCTAAAACATTTATACATCTTAGAGGAAAAAAAATCTGAATAGCCATTGGGTTCTCTGACTAAACTGAGAGCAAACAAAACACTAGCAAATTACTTGAAGTAATCGTGTTTAACTTAACAGGAGCCAAGTATTTGGACTGGGCAACAGACACCTAACTGTTAAGATTAACTAAGTAAAACAGAAGGTAAGGTAACTGAGGAATTTAAGTAAAAGTACCTAGGTGAAACCTCATTACATGTAAGTATTTTCCCCCTTGACACTCTATTTCTCTTTTCATTATGAGTAGATTAAATTAAAAACTATTCCTAACAGAGGCACTGGATTATTTCAGATTATTATGCTATGCATTTCAAAAGTGTCTTGAGTCCCATGCCTCCCTTCTAGCATCCCTAGAAGGCATGCTAATCCCTTCTAAATATGTTTTCAGATAAGGACACCAAGACTCAGCTACTCCACAAGGAAACAGAGGCAGAGATGAGAAGACTCAAAAATCAGAGAAGGTCCAGTGGAGATCCTGCTGCAAAGATTTGGTCAGCTGCAGATAAACCTACAGCACCCTTAATTTTCCTCACTAAGGAAATACTCTCTCTGCAGACAATGGGGAATGACTAAAGAAAACGTTCTTCCTAGTGTTGTTCCTAAGCAGAGAAATTCAGCACATACTGGATTTCAGATGAGCACCAATGGGCAACAGCAAAGGTCACAAAATGCACTGGTTTGGCTTCTAAAAGCTGAGACATTTCCTGTCCCATGTTACATCACTGATTCACCTCCTCATTCCATTCTTTTTTGTGGGATTTTCAAAGCTTAAATATCAGATCTTAAGTATGCAAACTGCATTTTTCATCTTTCTAGCCAGAAACTCACCATGACTAATATTAGCAAAATGTAATAAATGAGACACTGGAAGTGCTCCTGTAATTGGCTTTTGCATCACTGAACTTTGAGGATATAAATTATGCTCAATAATCACATTGATTCTTATTTCTTATTGTTTACAGTTTTCTTTTAAGACATATAATGAAAGATTCTTTGCCATTAGTAAAAGTTTCATAGGATGGGAGAGGAAAATAATTCTTTTCTAATAAAGATTTTCAGTGGTAGAAAAAAAAACCTTTCAAAAAGACAATTTCCTCAACTTATTATTCAAGTTTTTACAGTGGCTTACATAGAAACAAATTAGTTTTAATCTCCATTTAATTTTATGGAATGTCTCCAGAAGAGCTCTCAACACAAAGCTAAGACTCCAGTAGGAACACTGCAAAGATGATGAGAACTCTGCTAATATTATCCTCACAGAGATAGCACAATTGAAATTCCTATGTGTTTCTGATAAAAAGTATTATGGGCATAATGTTCAAAACTTTCTAGAAATTGAGTTTGCATTGGCAGTGGCTGAACGAGACCAAATTTCCTCACACAGGCATTGAGGTGCAGACAACAGAATTCAATCAAAAAAGGGCCAGAAGTACAAGGAAAAGTCACTTACAATGCTGGAAAACAAAAGGAAAATAGGAAAAGGAAAATAAAAACCTCCTTTTGAACAATCACTAGGATTAAAATACTCTGTTAAATGTTAATACTTTTGAATCATAAGTATTCAGGTTTAGAAACATCTCTCTCCTTTTAAATACCTGGTTGAATGAAAATTACCTTTCTGAAGACTGGCTGGAGTTATACTGATTATTTATCTGTCAAAGCCCATTCAAAATCTCTGGTATTTTTTGCTAGCTTTCACCTGTAAGTGACCTGAGAAAGAACTATTCCTCTGTGATATAGTAACAGCTCTGCACCTCCTCTGCCACTGCTGCCCAAAACCCTGCCCTTCCAAACCTCAGAAATGAGGAGAAAGCAGCTTGCAATACAGCTGCTTAAAGGTGCTTCAGAAACTCTTAAGAAATGAAATTTTTAAACTGTTTACATAATAAATTTAATAAGTGGAGAATGTTAAAAATTGATGGAGGTAATCTTTAAATTTTAATACAGATATCTTACTGGTAGCTTCAGTGCTGGGGACCAAATACTAATTTACAAAAAAATAAATATCCAAAATACCATTTCAAATGAGACAAAAGACTAACAGATGTTCATGCATATTACCACATGGTAATATCACCATTTTGTTATTTGTTCATAACTTCAATTTAATAGTGAATTTAAAGACAGGTAAACTGCAGGCTCTTTTGCTATCAATTCTTTATTCTCTTTATTACTTCATACTGGCTACAAGCTTTTTGGCCAAAATCTGTTTCATAAATAGCCCTCTCATCCTTTGCATTTTGAGATACCAAGGTGTCGAGCACTGGGTTTCACCAGCAGGATTTTGCTGCTCTGTGGTATAAGCAAAACAAACTGAGTGACACTTCCAAGAGGAAGCTGGTTGTTAGGAAAGAAGCGTGCTAGTAATTATCATTTCTCAGAACAGAGCATAACAAATGCACTGCTGTTAGATGGGAATTCATTACAATATCCATATATTAAAAAAAGCAAAGATGGGAAGGTGCAGCTTTCAATTCAAAAGCCAGGGATGGTCCAAAGATCAGGAACTTATGAGGTGATATTCAGCAAACCAAATGGGGCATGGTTGTCCCAAATTAGTCAAATTTCATCAGTGTCAGGACTGCATTCCCTTTAATCCTGGTGCTGATCCTTGTTCCTTCCTTTCCCCTGGTAATTCACACTGGTTCAGATTTGGGTGCTGAATTATCCCCCAAACTGGTCCTACTGGAAAACAAACAAGCAGTTTTCCTCTGGCACACCTGTCTGAGACAAAATCAGAGAAATAAAATATCACTGTGATCATCACAGCAGTGCACACCAGTGTCCAAGCACAGAGGGGTGACTGAAATCCTTGTCCTGAGCTCCTCTGAGTGTTCAGGCTGACACTGAACAGAGAAGAAGAAAACCCAAAAGCAGAGTGATGATGCTGGCAAATATATTGATTCTGCCAGCTACATTTTTACAGGGGAAGAAAAAGTGTGAGGTAAATACTGGCAAATTAGGAAAAAAAAAAAGGAAAGTGCAAGAGCTTAAGGCAGAAAAAAGTGAAGACAAGGAAGTGTGGAAGGATGCTAAAGTGCCAAGGCATGGATATACTCCAGGTTGGAAACAGACATGTCTGAGGCAGATCTAACTGTGGTTTTATTATAATTAAGTGTTGTGGGAATGAACAAGGGCATCTAAAACTGTCTGGAATGAATAAGTATCACATAAAACCAGCGGTTTTTAGGGTGAAAACAAGTACCAAGACACCAGAAATTTTAACATAGAAGAATCCCTATTTTGAGGGTTTATCCAGAAGAGCTCTGGCCAAGCCATGTTTGGCTTAAGGAATAAACAACTTCTTCCCTTCTCCCCCCACACCTCCTATTCCCTCCAAACCATGGAAAAACCACAACTTTGACTGCCATCAGGACAGAGAGAATTTTATATTGAACAATTGCCCTGGGCCACCCTGGGCCACTCAGCTGAATTAAGAGAAAAGGGACTGCTGGCAGGCTTAAAATAGGCAAGTGTTAAGAGCTTTGCTGGCTTTGTTGCTGCAGTGAAAAAAAAAAAAAAGCTGCAGATGCATAAATTTTAAATTGAAAATCATCAGTATCTCCAAGACACAAAGTATAATTAGAATTAGTAATTAATTCTGGTCTACATTGCTTTGCATGAAGCTTAAACAAGAGCAAAGTGAGAGAGATACCAGATATTCTTTTCCCTTTCTATTGCTTGGTATTGCTGTGAAAACAGGTTCAGTAATCACAAGAAAGAAAGATATGAGATCCTTTGCTGTGTAGAGGGGTTGTACCACAGCAAGGACACTAAAAAATGTCTATAGCACAGCACCAAGAGGGCTGACACAGCGAGGATGACACACGAGCAGTGCAAGAATCCCTTGACAAGCGTTCTTATTATCACTTTGGTGGTTTTCAGCACTTTGATTTTGTGACAAGCCTTCCTGCACTGTGTGGCAAATAATTTCCCCTCCTTTCAGACTGTGGGTCTAAGCAGCAGCAGCATTTCATCCTGCCAGGTTCCATAAGGAAAGCAGGGCACCCTCCTGGCAGCAGAAATCTGCTGTTACCACTTTTGTGATGCTCTCAGATACTTTCCAGTGGTTTATAACCTGTTTTATTTTAAGGCAAGGATGCCCACAAATGCTCTTCTGGGCATGCTCCAACTAGGTAGAGTCATCTTCAAGGAAATATTGTTGTCTGATCAATGGTGGTCTGAGGATGAACCCATCCAGAACATCATTCAGAAACAAATTTCCAAAAAATTGTATCAAGAGACCTTACAGGACTGCAAAGAACACACTAGGTAAATGTGTTTGCAAATGTAGGAGAAGTTTCTGCTGCTATAGAAACTACACTCATCTCTTTGCATCTGCTGCAGGAAAGAGTTTATACAAACTCAAACAGAAAGTGGCTCTGCCAACACAAGTGCCACAACAACTACAGTCACCCTGATGTGTTTTAACAGGCATTACTTGAAAAAAAACCCCATATTTTGATAGACCAAAGTGGCTCTCAGCCTAATTACAGCCATTTTAAATGGAAGATATTACTCACCCTTTCAGAGCTCAAGCCTGTGAGCTACCAGGCTGTGGTTCAGATGTGCTTGAAGCTCTGCCATGGATGGAGCCTGTCCATAAGGGCAAATGGAGACCTCACAGACGTCGTAGGCTTGGTGCAAAATTTATTTGTGAAATCCTATGGCCTGCGGTAAGCAAGAGGTCAGAAAAGGTGTTGGAAAAAGTCCCTGCTGACTGGAAAGTCTGGCAGCCATCTGATCTATGTATTCCCAGGTGAGTCTGATACCTGTAAACCCCCCCAACACAAGCACCTCACAACCTGGGAGTTTCAGAGCAGACTCTGCACACCCCAAGATGTTGTCACAATAACAATTACTGCAGAAAGGCAGGCTGCCTCATCAGCCTTGCAAGCAGCAGCAGACTGAGCCATTAGCAATTAATTAAAGATCAATGACATGTAAAACCCCAAAGAACACACATGCAATTAGCAAATGTATTTAAAGCAAGTCACAAACCCACAAATTATTGCCTCACACTGCTCTTCACCTCATCCCACTCCCTTTACAAGCCAGGGGGGCTGTGGGAGGGTTACCAACAGAGTTCCACTTGGTGAAGCACATTTCCAACACCGTGCACTGGTCCAAAGCCCATGGATGTGAGTCATCATCAGTGAGAGTTTTCCTCTTTATTCCGATGGACCTTGGACAGGCAATAAACATCCTTGCCAAAACAAGTAGATTCTAATAGATAAATATGCTGTGCTTTCACTGGCTTGATGACTTGGGAATGGCTGGGTTGCCCTGTACAGTTCAGGTTGAGACACTACTTGGCAAATATCCTGCATGCACCATCAGCAGCCCCAGAGGGTGCAACACAGGGTTAAATTTAAGTTTAAACTATTGCTTTGCATTGAAAGTTAAACTCCTCTGACATGTGCTGAGTAGTTTCATAACCCCTTATATCTGCGAAGAGCCCTATGATACCCGGCAATTAGAAAAAAAAAAGAATTTAAATTAAAAGGCAAAAAGGATTTGGAATTCCTAGGCTGAATCTCAGAAATGGCCACAGTTTGTCACAGCTTCTGGAATAGGAAGAAACTATATTTCCTTCCTCCCCGGCTCCAAAGTCCCGAAGGCAATTCTGTCTGAAAGAGCCTCCAGCCAGATCTCTTCACGCTGGACATCTTTACTCTCGACACGGTTTTGCTTCTTTATTGAAAGACTTACAACCAAACCTCAGCTGAACTACTGGAAAACGACGATGACGGTGACAATACTACCAGGAAGAAGTAGAATAACAAGAAGAAAGCACAGAAAACATCCCCCCCGCCCCTCCCTCCTAGCCACGCATTTCCATTCCCGCGTGTCCAGCCACACTTACCTTCTCACCCGGACCCTCCACCTGGGCTGTCCTTCCAAAAACACGGACCCAGCGGCCAAACCAACGGGAGAGAGGCACCAGCAGCAGCCTCCAACTCAGCTGTCGCCACAGGACCTCGCTCCATCAAGCCCTCCTCCTCCTCCTCCTCCTCCTCCCCCGGCGGTACCCGTGGAGCAGCAGAGACACAAAGGAGCGACAGCGTGCCTGGAACAGTGCGAGCAGCTCAGGGATCCATCCCTTTCTCATCACACGGGGGTTAAAAAGCCTCAGCAGAGCCGTGTCTCTACACTCCGAGGGGGATGAAGCTTTCCCAGAGCCGGCTGCACATCCGGAGATGCTTCGGTGCTGATGGCGATAATGAAAGTGTCCGAGTTGCTGAGACTCAGTTACATCAAAAATGACAGCTCCAAGTTCCAAAGATAGCCATGGGTAACCCTAAGGCTAATGTTCTTCCTTGCCTAGCCACAGTTCTCCATTTCACCCCCTCGGTCACGCTTGCTTTGTTCAGAAATAAAGGACTGCTGCAGGTCTGAGATGGTATTTCATATAATTGCCATGTGCTGGGTGCAGCTGCCCTTTAAAGCAGCGAGATGGACTAAAATTTTACTTGAACGCAAATCACCGGGGCAGGGAGGAGTTGCCCTTGGTTTGGATTCCTGCAAGTGAAGCAAAAAAATACCCACCTATATTTGTACCTGTATGTTCACCCCCAGCCACACTGGGGTGTGAACTTCCAGCGCTTCCAGGTGGAAATGGAAACAGCACACAGGTGCTGCCTGTGCATTAAAATAAAAAGGGAGAGTTGGACACAGGCTGTCCAAGTCATTCAGCACACCTTAGGAGGCAGGTAAGGTAAATTAAGCACAAATTTAGGTGTTCAATGCAGTGGGGACACCGACAAAGTCGCTTGGATCCCAGCCTTGCAAACAGATCTGCAGCTTCAGCTCCAGGCACCTTGGGGATCTTGTTGCAATGGATGTTTCACCTCCTGGAAAAGGAGCTTGAATTAGTGCTTAGTGTATAAATCAAACCTGTGTGTATCAATGTGGTTTGGTGCTTTGACACTTTTCTCCACTGTGCCACCTTTCTGGGTGCAGATGGACAGGGAATGTTCAGGGAGTGTCATACTAAGGAAAAAACCCAACCCAAATCAAAACAAAACACCAAAATAAACAAACAAACAAAAACCAAAAAACAACAACAAAAAAAAACCCAAAAAGGTTTTTTAAAATAAATTTTAAAAACAACCCACCAAAATCCTCAAGAAAAAACCCCAGCTGTTGAACATGTTGAGCCTTGTTGAACAAGTCCTTGGGTTAAATACTCCTGGGAAGGACTCAGGAAGGGGAGAAAGTAAGGAAAAACATAGAACTGACACAAGGTTACATGGTCCAAGTCTCATTTCCTTAGGTGGCAGGCTAAAACTACCTGGCCTCTAGTAAGATCCTGAATTTTGCACAACTGATCTCATGTCTTGGGGCATTCCAGTAATCCATGTCACACCATTGTTCTTCTGCCTTTTCCCCAGGAAAAATTAGTGAATGCAAGTGTGTCTCATTTCAGTCAGATCTGTGGCTGGAAGGGATTTCGTTTTTATCCTTGCAGTCAACCACATGTGCCCCAGAAGGCAGCACTATAGGAAGGTGAGGAAGGTCTGGAGAGCCCTCAGTCCCTGCAGTTCATTCCATGGACAAGACAGACAGCTGAAAGTATTTGTCTCCTGCAGAAACTCATTTTATCCTTTGGATGGCCTGGTCATACATCACTTATCTCTGGAAGATCCAGACCAAGAACCAGAACCTGATCTACATGAGGTGAGGTCAGAGGACAGAGAATGGTTTTATTGTTCTTACTATGATTTTTTTTTTTCCTTTTGCCAAAGCAGCTCAAGCCATTATTTGGTTGGAGTTTCCTAGGTGGAAACTGTTTTGTTCTCACAGCTCCAGACATGACTTTCAAAAACTCAGGTTTGGGTCTAAAAGGTAAAGTAGCTTTACAAGAATGGGATGGAGCCTTCTTGCCAGCAGGGTATGATGGAAAAGAAGAGAGTTGTTATTAGTAGACTATAAAGAAAAACTGCCTAGGGGAAAAAAAATTATCTTGTAAACACATGCACATGGGGCTTTGCTTACTTCCACGTGTAGTTAATCCAGATGGCCATGTGATTACAGCTGAATCTGAGATTGTGTATCACAGACCAGTTTGGACAGGAAGATACTGTGCCTGGAGTGCTGTGCCTAAAGAAAATGAGACATTTTCTTCTATGTCTTGTGTACAATTTTAAGACACACACACAAAAAAAAAAAAGAGTCAGAGAAGCAGAACATATAAGAAAGTAAGCCCAGTGGATATTTGTTTCATACAGTTACTGGAAGAAGATGGGACATCATCTATGTGCTTTTTTAGAAATAGGAAATAAATCCATTTTGTATTCAAGCTCCTTTTACTACAGAGATAGTGCATTACAAGGTTTTGCCCTCCTGCCAATATTCACTGTCAAAAGAGTAAACTGCCAATTTTCACCAAGTTGCATATTGTTCCATAAATATATTTTCAGCCAGGGCATATACTTTCTCATTCTAATATCTGTGTTATACTTTAACACATTTGATTAGAGAGATGCATGTGCTGGAAGACTGCTGCATTTCTTACATTTGAGAATAATAATAAAATAAACAAAAAGCCTCAAATTAATATATGATGCAACCTTTCTTGCTTTTGGAAAATGAACCAAATGAATGTTGGTCACTGTGCCACCAACACTCATATCCTTGTGTCCAAACTGATGAAAAGAAGGTTTCCACTCTCTTAAAAGTGTAGAACAGTAAAGCCACTGGAAACTTTTTGGCAGCACAGCCCTAATGGAAAAGCTCCATCTCACTCATAAAAGCTATGCAATGGACAGAAGCTATTATGGAAATCCTGTTATCATTCACTTTACAAAATAAATGGGGAAAAAGTATCTGGCACTGGCTACAGAGGAAAATCTCCTCAGTCTGACAGAAGAAGGAACAAGGGATTCATCAACTCTGAAGTGATTAAGAAGATTGGGTTTAGGTTTTTCTCTTTTTTTTTTTTTTTTTTCCCTTCCCAAAACAGACCTTATTAAAGTAAGACAAAGGCAAAATGCTTTCTGAGAGCTCTGCCAGTCTCTGTCAGTTTTGTATTTTGGGAAATGGGGCAAGTCCACACGACCTCTCCTCTCCCTATCTTGGAGATAATGCTGTTAACATTTTAGAAGACCACTTGAGCCACGGCTGACAAGTGCTCTATGCAGTTCTCTTATGACAAAACCTGTAAGGGAAAAACCTGTGCCCTCTGAAACCATCCCAAATCACGGAAGAAAAGTGAGTGGCACTTGCTGATACAGAGGTAATTCGGATCTTTTATTTAATAGTAACCTGTGGAACAGTTAAAATTTTGACTGTAGCATTAGGAACTGCTGAAAGAATACAAGTTTTTGTCTCTAGAGTCCTGTTCTTCTGCTAATGGTGATGAAAAACATTGTGGATCCACGATGTGGCTGAACTTACCTCAAGACCTCTGCTATAAAAATGGCACAGATCTCCTTCCTGGGAAATCTTGGATAGTTTTAGACCCCAACCTGAGTGGACTGAAGCTGCTAAGCTGGAAGAAAGTTTTAATTTCTTACTCCCCAGAAATTTTCCATCTTACTGAATACATCAAAACTGGATTGCAAATTATCTGTCAAATACTAAAGACACTGCAGGATGAGGCCATGAAGGAACAGCCCATTATCAGCACAGCAGATCAGCTGACTTCTTATTAAACCATACTCCAAAACTTAGAGTCTGTCATGAATCCTGCTGAATTTCAGTTTGCTGTTCCAGCCAGGCATTGCATCTGGATTCTTCTCCCTGTGAAGACACATCTGTCAAGTGAACCTGCTTAAATTCCTAGTGAGAAGAAAAGACTGAATACCACCACGATAAGAAGTACAGAAATGCAGAAGGTAGGGATTAGCTTCTGTGTTAAAGAATCTATCAGGTACATCAAAAACATCTGCAACTTTCTCCATTTTATTACAGACTATTTAACCCAAAATGGTTGACTTTTCCTGAATCTGTCATTCTCTTCTTCCTGAAAATATGTTTGACTCGGGCATTGTCTCCTTCACAGGCCTATATTGCCTATGGTGCTCTAATGTAACTGCAGCAATCTTTGATAAAATGGCATTCTTGCCACATGATAAATGGATATGCAGCTGTGCAGCAGACAGAACTGAAATATGAAAAATAAACTATTCAGTGTTAGGTGTTAGCAAAAACTGTATCAAATTGTGATATCATTCTATAGACACAATTCCAGTGAGTGTGTGGTCTTTCATCAAGTGTCCTTTTAACAGCAAATGCCCTCTTTTCCATTTCAAATTATCATTTATGATAGGCTCCTAGACTTCTCAAAGGAGGTCTCCTACACAGCTACAGAGTCTACACATGCTAATCATCTTTTTAAACACTGGCTGGATGCCACACACACACAAAAGTTACCCTAGGAGTCCCTTCACCAGCTGGGCAGGAGAGAGAAAATACAATGAATGTCTTGTGGGCTGACATGGGAACACAGAGAGAGATCAGTCAATGATCACTGTCACAGGCAGAAGAGACTTGACTTAGGGAAATTAGTTTATTACCAATCAAATCACAGTAGAATAAAGACAAAGAAAAAACTAAATCTTAAAAACTCCTTTGTCCCACCCTTCCCTTCTTACCAGGCTTAACTTCACTCTCAGTTTTCTCTTCCTCCTTCCCCTCAGTGGTTCAGGGAGATGGAGAACAGGGTTTGTGGTCATTTTATTAAACATTCTTCCTTCCTACTCATCATAACTGATGGTCTCAGACGTGGCCAGAGGGTTCATCCTGGACCTGGCTGGTGTTGGTTCAGCTGGACACAGGGGAAGCCTCCAGCAGCTTCTCAGAGAAATCACCCCTGTAACAGCCCCACTACCCAAACCTGGCCATGCCAATCCCATGCAGAGTTTACTTTATCTGCTGTTATGGAGCAGCTTTTATTCTGCCAGTGAAAAACCAGCCTATGAGAGCAGCAAATGAATGGCACAGAAAAGGTGGCTCCTGCTGCAGCTGGGCTGGTTGATTAATACAAAATAGAACACAAGTCATTCACATTTTTCAGACTCATGTGAGTCTGAAAATTTGTAAGAAATTTAAGGCCAGATAATGAATACAGCTTTTATTTTCACACAGTTCTTTTCACCTTTGAGATCTGCATCAGAGTAGCTGCATTTTCTTCACTGGTTTCCCTCAATTAGCAATTCCAGCTTCCTAAGTCGGTCCTCAAACTTTTGAATGTCAACTCGATGTTTCATCAGGAACTTCCCATTTAAGTGAAAAACAGGTATGTCATATTTGTATTTATCATACCATGCTGAGTTCTCTGGAAGGGTAATATCCACCTCCTGCAGAACAAACTGTGGCAGAAAAGAAATATGTCAGTTCCTACTGGACACTGGAAAGCAATACCTGCTTGTCTTCTGATCAGTGCTTTCCTCAGAAATGCAAGGCTTTTTTCTTGAAGCTTGTGGGATAGTTCTTTGTGTTGTAGATAAGGGCCTGGTATTTTGAGAACAAAACATATGTAGCCACAACCCTTGGCTGCCTCTCCACAAGGGACTCTCCAGAGCCCAGAATATTCTTGTTCCACTGTGCAGAACCACTCTCCTGTGGGCAGCAACCTCAACAAACACACAACTGGGAACAAAACAGGCAGAAGAGTGCAACAGCTCTTAATGCTACCATTAAAAGTTTCATCCTTCAACAGAGACATCAAAACCTGATCAAAGAATGGCAAAAATTGCAGTCACACGTAGTTCAAATATTCAAAGTCCCCCTTAGCCACATCCTTCCCAGATTATATCATTAGCTGCCTCATAAAAGCTGCAAACTCCTCTTTCAGACAAAGCAACAGTATTTACAAAAGGAGGAGCATTTTCAAGAACTACTGCAACACGGTGTATATTGGTTTAGTTTGCCAATAATTATTTCTGTAGCATTGTCACAAAATGCTGTTGGATAGTGAGTTTTATGTAAATCAGTGCTGAAATTGTCTTGAAGACGTCATCCATGAAAGAATAACAGATGCAAATAAATCCAAGCGATTTTCTTTTTACAAAGAAAGAACCCTGATTAACTTTCTTTCCATATAGAAAATATATACTGTATTTCCATACATTACCCTTCTCTTGTATGGCTCGAGAACTTCTTTTGCTTCATCACACAGAGGGCATAGTTTCTAAATGAAAACATGTAAATAGTAAACACAAAAGTTGTTTGTACTGTAAAATAACACACACAGACAGGAGCATCCATTACTCTACAGGCAGGTTCCCTTCCCTGCACCAAGCACCCTGTCATAGGGCTTTCTAAAACTTATCAGTGCAATATGGACAAAAAAAGTCCAACAAATTATTTAGCCAATGAATTTAATTATTTTACGTTTGCTATTCCATTTCTTATGGAGGAAATTAAAAGTCTTCCCAAAGCTGATCCAAGGGAATGATCTGAAAGGCCCAGCAGAGACCCCTCATTTTGGTCAGCAATGAATATTCAAAGCACTGTCATCACCAAATGAAGATAGCTGCAGGTACCATTCCTGCTAAAAGAGGAATGAGAAAGCCATACAAGCAACTTCCAGCCTCTCTCAGATCAAGACACATGGCTCAGTTCAAATGGGAAAAGAAGGCTCTTCAAGATAACCTGGGTGGCTTTGCCTGGAAGAAATTAAGGATCCTCCAAACTGCAGAACTGGAAGGAGAGGAAGCTCCAGTGGGGAGAGCTGGCAAACAGCTGCAGTGTTTTCACTTGTGATGAGGCCAAAAAAACCCCTCACATTTCTGAAAACTCCCTTATTTTTCACTACAGCTGAACACCTGAGTTCTGCTGACCACCCAGGCCATAACTGACGAAGCAACTCTGACGAAGGCATGCCGCTCCAGTGTTTGCAACAGCAAAATTTGGACAATAATTCACATGGCCAAGTGTATGGAGGTGGACGTAATTGCTCTGTCCCTCTGCCCCAAAATACCTTCCACAACCGAAAAAGACCTTCTTCTTTCTACCACTGAAAGTCTTCCTAGGGCTTGTTTCAATGTGAAGTTAATCTGAAACAGCTACTTTTTATTTTCTGCACGTGAATATCTTCAGATTAAACACTCTACTTTTATCCACATCTAATCTACACTGCCTTTCCCACATGGACAAGTCCTTGTGCTCTAAAAACCTCTGCAGGTCACTCAAGTGCTGTGTTCTTCATAGTCCTGGTTGCTTTTGGAGGGACTGGTTTAACAGATACCGGTGACAGAAAGGAATGATCCAGAATCCTGCAGATCCCTTTCGTAACACACCAGGCTCCATCCAGCTAAAACAGGACACACCTGGTTGCTCTAGGCCTGTGGAGAGCTTCCTAACACACCAGGCACATAAATGCATTTGGCAGAGGAGGCTAACTTTTAGGAAAAAAAATATGGTTTTATTATCATGGCAAGCTTAGGCACTAGGTGGTACTGGTTTAAAATCAAAAGTGAATTATTCTAACAAATAGTGAAATCTTTTTTCAAAAGTAGATTTGTATAAGCAATTGTTGCACAAATGCTGGAGTGGTCAGAAAAGGGGACTGGAAGGGGAAACCCATTTGGTAGTTTCTGTCAGTTTGATCCAGAAGTCATAACTTCATTCTGCTTTCTCCTCCTCTTTTCTCCATACTAAAATAAGAAGGAGGCAAACAAGGGGTCAATTAGCATAAGCTAATAGTGTAGATTAATTTTTTATAGCCTGTGCTTTTCTTTGCAATTGCCAGTGAACATTTAAAGTTAACAGCAAACATCTAGAGTTAAAAACTCAACACCTTCAACAAAAGGCCACTTCAGAGAACTGCTGGAAATCTGGTACTAGAAAATTTGATTTCACACAGTGCCTTGCTAGTTAGGCATTTTAAGACACAAAGAGCACTTTTTTTTTTCCTAATTATTAACCCAAAGGTAAGAACATTATTCCCCACCCTACCCAATCTGAATTATGAATGAGCTGAGGCTGAACTGTGCAGGGGGAGAGAAAGCTGTAACTTTATAATTCTGATTATTAAATGGATGCTGACCTATTATTTTTAACTTATTAATTTGTCACACAGTTTAAAAACTCCTGTATGGTTACTGATGGAATGAATAAACATTATGCAGAAGGAGGAAATTACTTCAATCATATTTGAAACCACCACACTGATGCCAGCACTCTCAGTGCTTTGCATTTGTACTTATTCTCCTCTCAAAAGCTGCAACAATCACATGAATTCAGCATAACCCACCCTGTGCCATCCTTTATAAAACTGCAGAACTATGCAGGTAATAACTGAAAACAGTCCACGGAACGTATCAGTCCACAAATGATCATTCCTGCTCATCTTATCCCTTTTCTAAATATGTCTAGGAATCCTACATGTTTTATCTGTTGCCAATAAAGAAAAAGGAGGGTAAAACAAAATCTACTTTTCCCTCATGTGCTCCCAACACTATTTGGACACATTTTACAGTCTCACAGGTGGTGCTGAAATTAAACATAAGCACTTTGAAGAGCCTGCTTTGACTGTTGATGCTTGTGGTTGGCAGACTGTGTATAACAATTCATCTCTGTTCTCCATATTCCCACGAAACACTGGCAGCTGGGCCAAATCTTCAACTGGTAAATGAACCATAGAGTTACTGAGGCAAAACTTTCCTGAAATATTTGTTGATTGCTAATTCTCGCTTGCTACAATGAGGGCATGACTGTGCTGCAAAGCCTGGTGTGCAGAAACCCATTAAGCAAAATACCCAATAGCACTCTGAAGGAGGGAGGGAAAAGAGGCAAGGACAAGCCATTTAATCTGTGATTCCTATGTATCAGAGCTGACAAACGTACAGCCTTGCCCAGCTTTATTGTGTTAACAGCTCTTACCTTGGTGAATAAAGTCAACACCGGCTTATTCGTGCTGGCTGAGCAGAGTTGTCTCCCCAGTGGGCTGGGTGAATGCCTTGCTCGTGGCACGGCTCTGCCCAGAAAACAGAGCACCATCATCCTGTTTCAGGCAGAAATAAAACTGAGTTGTTCTGTGCCAAGTTATAGCTCATGAAATTTAATGTCAGGATAAACACAGCACTTCCGTGGCGGCTTCAGACCACACACAATCAAAACATTCATCCCAGGGTTTTTATGCTCATGGGATCAATACATTCAGCAGGGATGCGGTTTACTGTGTGGCAGACTAGAAACACTGTGGACCTCAAAACCAGCAGTTCCATTAAAAAAAAAGAAAAATGAACAACAGAGCACCTATGTTTTCTTGCTGAAATGACTCTTTTAAATTCCCTAACACAAATGCTGACATAAATGCATTATGCTGTTCCAGCTCCACAGATGCCAGCTGGAATCACATATTTAAAAATGCAAAGTGCCGTGCTTTGAACCTCTGTAATCTTGCTGCAGTGTTTGACATAGTCTACTCACTCAAATTATTCCATCAAAAAACTAATCTGTACCTAATCAAAATATTATTATAATGCGTTCTGCAGTGAATAAAAAGCTGCAGCCAAGATGATTTAACTTGGTAATATTAAAAGTATTCACACTTCCCCAAGTCCTTCCTGCAACAGCAAATTGATTGATGGGTTTGATGGGTAATTCCTTTGGGAGAGTTTGAGTAAGTTAAGTGTCACTGAAGTATGCCTTGTTGGGAGCCTTGCAGTCACCTGCTTACAATGCCATTAATAACAACACTGTTTCCTCCAAACTTTTGTCTTTATGTCACCTTTACAAAGCATTTTAGGACTGAGGGGCAAAAACATCTCAGAAGCCAAAGAGAGTCTGCATGGTGATTACCAGCAGACATGACACCTGATATCACAATTTACACTGGGAAAATCAAATCAAATCAAATCCCTTTTACCCAAAGCCAAACTGCTTCTGCTCAGTTTTAGGCCATATGATGGTAGGTCTATTATCTGAAATCAAACACAAAATGTGATTTCACAATTTTAAACAGGTTAAGAGTGAGCAGGATCCCATTGCAGCTGCTAAGCCCCGTTTAGGACATCTAGTAAAAGAGAGCCCAGTGCTTTTTTGATTAACTGGATCTCTCAATACTAATACCACAAAGCTTTTTTTTCTTTTTTTTAAAACGACAGTTTATTCAGAATAACCACCGAGGAAGAACACTGCAGTGGACTCTAAGTTTTAATGCTGCATTTCTAAGCCACAACCACAATAAAAATCAAATGGGTGACAGGGCACTGCCCCACCAATCTTCAAGCACAGCCAAAGACAGCAGTTATTAGTAAGAGTCAGCTGCAAGGTGCAGAGCAGTAAAAGTGACTGGCACAGCACACACTGCCAAAGGTCACAGCCCTTGGCAGCTACGCTTTTGTTTCACTTTGCCAGGCTGAAATGGACCCACCTGGGATTTTGCATGCTAAATGTAAGAACAAGCCTGGAACCTTTTGGAAAAAATGCAGATCTGGATAACAGGAAGAGCCTCAGTCAGACGTGGAAAATTTTTAAACCCACAATAAACAGGAGTCCAGAACAGATCAGTTTTGGCATGAAGCATTTACAGAATGTTGGCCTGTTCACATGCAAGATAAAAAATGGGGGGAAATAAAAAAGGTGTGCTTTCTGACAACCTTTTCAAGAATGCTTTTGTTGCCAGCCTAGCACGCCTTCCAAATGAGGAAGATGCTCTCAAATTGTTCTGTGGATAGCACAATGATTAAAGCCCAGATTTCCACAGATCACATTCTCCCTTCCATACACATATGTGCATAAAATAGCTCCAGTTCAGTCCTGTATAGCCCTGTTTTGATCCCTCCATATGCTGTTGATCTGAGGACAATTTCTACCAAATCATCAGCTGAAGGGGAATAAATAAATAAATAAATAAATAAATAAAACAATATCAGCTTTGAGACCTCACAAAAAATAATCAACCAGCAGTGCCTTAACTTCCTTACCAAATTTATATCATTACAAGCAATTCTACATTCAGAATCCAGCAGCAAATCTTCACTGATCAGTGCTGCTACTGAAGAAAGAATCTGCTGTTTCAAGGACTCACATGAAACTGGTTGGATGTTTTTAAAAATAACCAAAAGAAAACAAAATCCTGTCTATTTATTCACTTAAGTAAAATAATACCAAAGACACTAAAATGCACAAAACTTCCATATAATTATTCTGGAACTCTCTCTAGACTACCCCCAATTATAAAGATTCGCTTGAGAGGAAAAAAAAAATAATACATAAATGCAGAGAAGGATGCTTGCAAACTTGAGGATTTACTTTCCCCTACAATGCTACAGATTTAACAAATAGTTCTTTTGAGTCTGGACTTGGCCCATGGTCCATTTTGCAAAGCCAAGTTGGACTCAATTCCTGTTTACAGAATTTCCATCACCCAATAAATCCTCATCTGCAGGAAAAGTAAGTTGTGACACAAAAAACACCCATTATTTAGATGAGATAACTATCTGTATAAACTTAATCTTAGCATCAATGAAGGAAAGACAAACATGGATGGTTTTTTTCTTTAAGTATTTACTTTTTAAGTAATAGCTGAAAGGGAATGGGGGGAGCAACTAGGTGCAAATATCAGAATGCATGTTGATGGCATTTAAAACACCTATCTCCTCCTGTCCCTCATTCAAAACCAGTTATGGCCATCAAAGAAATGAAATTTTCTGGCAGTCTGCATCTGGTTATCTACCAAGGAAATGCTGAACAGGAAAATGGGTGCCACAGACCAAGGAACTCA
>WBND01001250.1:153028-168636 GCA_013398595.1 Tychaedon coryphoeus
TTTTCTCAGTAGTTTCTCTGTCAGTGAATGAATCCCCAAACACATGTTTTAAGCTGAAAATTCTGTATTCTAGACATCTCTACTGTCCAAATGAAAATGAAAATGTAGCTCATTAAGTATCTTTTTTTCTTATGATTATTTTCTTCTTTCCTCCTGTTTGTTTAATTTTCAGTTCTGCAGACCTAAGACATAATTTTCCTCCCTCTGCATTCTCCATTGCTATCTTGTTTTGTTCTGTCACAGTGGAATGTCACCACAGTGTGTCTTGTCAGGCTGATAACTGGGCAAACCCTTAAACTCACCCCTCTCTTTCACCTAGATCTTGTCATACAACATCTCTAAACCATTTTTTATGTTATTTACTATTTATAAATAAATAACTTAAGTTTATTGACTATTTACTTATACTTTTAAGATTCTTGTCTGCATTGCTTCAGCTCATTAGAAAGACTTTCTGCTGCTTTCTGTTTGTGTTGGAGAAAGCTATTTTCAGTATTTCAGAAACTAATAGGACACAAAACAGGTAGTCAGTTGGTACCTTTAATGTTTACTATATATATTCATCTGATTTGCTGTGGTTTCTTTTACTTCCACTGTTGTTTGGTATTCAAGAAAAGAAAAAGAATCCTGCTGTCTGGCAACCTGTAGCTTCAAGAAAGTTCTTGTTCATGAAGCATATCTGGAATGTGACTGCATGCTGCCCAGGCATCAAAATAATATAGTAGATATTCAACAAAATTGACTTTTGAGAACATCTGCAGAGGCTTTTTTTTTTCCAGTTACATTTCAACGTTTTGCATCAGTATTGTTTGATGCATGTATTTTTTTTTTTTTTTGTGAAAGACACTGAAACAGTTGTTCTGAACAAGGCAAAAAGACAGCTAAATAGTCAAGAATAATTAGTGAACTCTGGGTTAGTACTACCATGCAAAGGATGAGCTAATTTTTATCTGAGCAGTACAAGCAGAAAGTTTTAGAAAAAAATGAACTCATATTTTGGCCTCAGTGGGGCTTTGTAGACAGGAATTTGGTGAGTCAGCCTACATGGAAAAGAAGCTGCATCACAGCTTCCTTGTAAAAAATTATTTTGTTTCCCTGATTTATGTGATTTATTAATATCTCAGACATGCTGCAAAAGTTGCTCCTTAGGGTGCAATGTTGGGCAAAAGGTGAAGAACTACAGTCCTATTTTTTATGGTCTTCCTGTTAACTAGCAGAAAACTAGTATTTTGAGAACCCAGTGTTAAGAGTTCATGCTGCTTTACGGATTTTTAATTCAGAGTTGGGTGCTAAGAAAAGTGCATATGTACTTGGTCAAAACTGTATAACTGATCAAATCAATGAAGTAACAAATGAGGTAACAAATCTGGATTGATGTTGATGATGATGAAGTGCAGTGGTAGCAATTTTGTTGTAGTAATTTATTTCTTTTAACTGAAGACCAAAATTAAACTGACATGACTGAGATACAGTATTTTGGTTCTCTTTTTGAAAGTTTTTCCTTATATTTCAAGGAAGTCCAGTTTTGGAGCTGTGATGCCCCTTTGGTCTGAGCTAAGTAGCGTCTGGTCAGGAGCCAAAATTGAGGCTCAAAAATTATGTGTAATTACCTGTTCAAGGACTTCCAATTTGTCAGAACAGAACAATAACCATGATTCAAAGTTTATATCCACTACAGGTCTAATTCTTTTAAAATATGCTTAGGATTATTCAGCCAGACAGTATAAATCCATCAAGGAATCATGCTTTGCAGGTGTAATATGCAATTTTAATTAGCAGATTTTCAGTCTAATGAGCTGCCAAACGTTCCTTGCATTTGTTGAGTTTTCATATTACCATGTACAGTTTTAAGTACCTTTAATCTTACATGTAATCACAACCATGGCATGCTAGCATGGGTACAGAATGACATCGGGCTTGCAGACATTTTCTTCGGCTGTAAAATTAACATTGTCTGAAAAACTGGTCAATTAAATAATTGGTATAATATTTTTGTCACTGTCTTTGAATCTTTGATTACTTTCAGTGGCTGAAATAAAGTGCCCATAGAATCTATAATGGTTATTATTGCTACAGTCACTATTTTTAGTAGTATTACTCTAACATTTGCCTAATAGTTTTGGAGGGGTGGGGAATTTTGCAGTTTTATGGAATTATACAAGAAATATTGTATGTTACTGAATACAAACAAATAAAATCTCTCTTAATGATATTTTTGTTTAATTGTGCAGACAGGTGAGAAGTTTATAAAGAAGATAATTATATATTTTAATGGGAATAAGTACAAGATTAAAATAACTTTATCTGTTTATGCTTCAATTCTTATTCTAGTGTTTTCCACCCCTTAAGTTTTAGATCCCAAATACTACATAAATGGTTCTAGTATATTTTAGCCAAGCTAATCCCGCTCTCTTGCACTTCATGACTTCTTCCTAGCAGCTCTTTTGGAAGTAAATATAGCAGTGTTCTACCTACAGTAAAGTTACCTGAAACGTAATTTTTTTTTGCCTAATTGCAGTGAGGAGGTGCTGAGGCCTAGTTTCCATTCCTATTTTAGAACCACAGTAAAAGGTATGGGAGGGAGGTTTCAGTTCTTAGCCAAGAACAAAGATGAGAATTGTAAACAACAGAAATTGATAAATAAAAAAAATTTAGGTACTTCAGTGAGCTGGGGCAGCACAATCTCTACTTGTTATGTTTCTACAGCAGGTTATGGAAAAGTAATTACATTCACCTCAGCAAGGCAGCTATTAAAAAGCAGGAGAATCTGCTATTCTTGAAAGTTATCACTGCAAGGTATCACAAAATCAGTATAAAGATGAGGAAGAACTTCATGACTTCAGGGATACTACAAGAAGCAATACTACAACTTCCCTAACAAGGTACTTGCAGCTTTGTTTATAAAGCAACTGAATAAATAATTTATATTGACCAAGGAGAGATAATCTCTGCTAAGCCATTTCAGTACACATTTACTCATTCAGTGCAGACCAGTTTTTCTGGAAGCAATGCTGGGAAAAGCCATTTACTACTTAACCTCATCTTTGTCCCACGTATGGAAGGACAAGGCTGCCAGATGCATTTGCAGCTCAGGAACGAGGCAGATTTTAAATTAAGAACTCTGTGCATAACACCAGAACAGGCAGAGCATCAAGATCTTGGGGGAATCAACTTTAAAAATGTTAGGAGCCTGTCTAAATACGGCACACACTAATTAAACCGCCGACTAAAGCATCTGATCAGAATTTTGTGTGGTGGTAAGAGTGGAAAAGGCAGAGTTTGTTCGGAGCTTGTCTGGCTCTGCCTCTGCGTTTTGCTCCCTTCTGTCGTTCTGTTCATGCCGAATTTCACTCCTCATTTTAATCATTTCGCTGATTGCGGTGAAGCAGCCGTACTGCAGTTCCTCACGTGGAACCATCGGGATGTGAAACCATTCCTCAGCTCTTCCAAGGTAGCACCGCAACTTTTCCTGATGTCCCAAATTCACCGGGCAAGCGAAATGCAGGCAATGTTCGTTTTTTGGCAGAATAGCGGCACCCTGTGGCTCGTGCTTGACTTCGCTCTGAAATGTTTAAAATCCGACTTCTTCTAGCACATGCTGGTTATTATTATGCACGAGTTAGAAGTTATTTTAGTCCACGGAAGGTAGCAGATGCCTTTTTAGAGACCTTGATGCTCTGCATGTGAGATAAGAGTTGGGGCAAGGATATGACTCATTCTTCAAAATACTATTAAAACGAAATTTTGTGTACACTTATTTTCATTACTCACAGAACGTCACAAAGCCACCTCTGATGTATTTACAGGCAACGATATGTCCAATAGTATGGAATAAAATTAGCCAAACTGACATGAACCTTCAGTAGTGCCTTGGGTAGGGCTTTGTGAACCTGATCTGATGATGTTTAGAAACCTAATGTATTATCTGACACCTGTCACAGAAAGTGAGGCAGTGACACAAAATAAGCCACTGCTTGCACTCTTATTCCTCTATTGTTTAATTTAATTATTGTTTAATTATTTATTTATTGTTTAATTTATTCTCTGTTAACCAACCCAAATATCACTACCATTTGCTCCACAGCCTATGTGATGAAATTTCTTTATTGATAAATTTCTGCAGAAGTTAGTGTTCTACTTGAAAAGAAGTGGAAATGTTGATGTGTTTCTGGTTTTTTTCTGGACATTGAATTTTCAGCACTCAGCAGGGCTCAGCAGAAGTCCCAGGTGATGGGTCCTTTTCTAGTAGCTCAGACGTGTGCCTTGGCCATGCAATAAAAACAACAATCAGTGTTTATAGAAGAGTAAATTATAACTAAAACACACAGGAAAGTATGGAGGATTTCTGCTGAGTTTTGGGCGCAATTTTGGTTGTGCAGGTCAAAACAGGGATTTAGTAAAGTCATGCTGCCTAGAACCCAGACTAGCCTGTGAATCTCTTCTGTCTGCAGGTTGTTAAGTTTATGTTATGTTTATATAAGCTTATTTCATATGCCCCATCCTGATTTTGCACCCATATTTCAGGGTTTTGCCTCAGACACTGAAGCAGCAGCTTAACAGGGCCTGCTAGCTGACATTTTTTTTTTTTTAATATATATTGAAATGAGAATCACAGTTCCAGAGCAGCAATTACCCCTCCAGTTGGGGCTGGGGCAGAGGCAAAACTACTAAGGCAAGAAATCTCAGAGCAACCTGAGAACAACTAAAACAAGGAAGAAGAGAGCAGAGAGAGTGGTTGGTGGGTGTACAGTTACCTGAGTGAGAAGAAAGAAAACCCTCTTACTTTGTTTTTTGTTTTTTTTTTTTTTTCTGACAGGTACCTATCAGATTATCCCCTCTATGCAGAAAAATGACAGCAAAACAGTGGAGATACCTGACTTGCTTTAAAATGACTACGCTGGATCTCTAGCAGTCAAGATACAACATTGCAGAGCTCAGTGAGTAATTTGCCCTAATGACAAGTTAATTGGCATGTTTGAATACTAACAGCTGCTAAGTTGTTACCAGTGTTTACTCACAGGTTGGTTTTTTCAATAATCAATGATGCCAATAACACTTTTTTTTTTTTTTTTTTGAGCTGTTGGATATTCCATCAGAGGCTGAGGAAGCAACTCCATGGCAGGAAATTTGCTGAAGAGATCCTGAAAAATAAATTTAATTCTCCTGAATTTTCAAGTGGGGCTGTGAAAGAAAGACATGATTTTAAAATTAACATCAGGGCCCATAAATACACTTGCAACCATTTATCCACTTAGGTTCTAATGCAGAACAGAAATAATGACTTTGACACATTAGAAGAAAGCACAACTGAAATCTGCCATTACGGCATTTCAGTAACTGTGCTCCATCCTGTCTGTACATAGTGTTGGATGGATCATTGGCAGTTCAAAACTCCCTGTATTTAGGTCCTCTGAGCACACACCAAAAGTCTGAAAAGAGTGTAGAAGATGATTTTTAGGTCAAACCTGCTAGTACTTAATGTAAAATGTATACAAAGGTGATAATGAAATAACAAAAAATACCCAAATATTCAAAGTACAGTACATATATATATATATATATGGGGTTTTTTGCCTTTTTCAAAGTTAAAAGTTACATTTAACATTAAAATATATTTTACCATTAGCAAGCATGTAGAGTTTCCTGTGTTGTGCAACACATAAGAGGTAACTGGAAGACAGGCTGGCTAGGTTATTGCAAAAATTGCTGGAAACTTAAATGAAGATTCTTACACTGTCTGACACATAAAGCATATTTCTGGAAAAAAAAAAGATAAATTGACTTATATATGTATATTTATATTAATCTCATAGACCTAATAGGTGCTTTGTAACCATCAGGTATTTAATAACAAAAAACCCTAATTTTAGATTTACTCTGATTTATATGTTCTCTCTGAAAATTTCCTGATCAATAAGACTGAAGACTTTTTCTTCCACCATAATCTGTTTTTTTTTTATCATGTTACTCCATGGAAAAAATACTGAGATATGTAAAGTGCCACAACTTCATCAGCTTGGTTGTAAAAATATATACTGCTGTTAGGGGTTATATGCTTTATAATTGGAAGAAGCCTAATTACAATCTGTGGAGACTAGCTCACATTAAAGCCTGGACATTCAGTTTCAGGAAAGGTAATAATGAATGGAATAAAAAAGATGGATCTTTCATCAGAAACTCAGGTCAGGTAAAGCACAGAAGCTTTTTAGTTGAAAGCACTTTTTAGTTTTAGATACTAAAAAACCCACATTTTTTCTCCTCCTTTTCTGAAGGAGGAGAATAAAACTCCTTAAACTCTGGTAGCTTGGAAAATTCTTGTCCTAATTTGAAAAATTATTCCACAAGAATTTTACTCAACAGAAGACTACACCTCAGAAATATATAAATGGAAATATTACAAATATTAAATATAAATATAAGTAAATGCTCAACATGGTTTTGTCTACAGTGCTTCACTGTAACAGAGGATATTAATATCTAATAATACCTAATTAATGTATTTAACAGTAGTAATATTCTGTTCATAGGCTTTTCCAGAGAAGCTGAGGCTGTAAAAGAATCCTTTTGCTGTAGATGTGAAAACACAAATACCTTTCAAAACAAGAAGTTTTCCTCCTAAATATCTTTTTTTTTTTTAATCACCTAGACTTCTCCATGAGACAGGAATATCTGATTCAGAGTATAATTTGGAAGCCATATTCCTGCTTCCATCCAGAGCCCTCTGAACTGTGCACCACAAACACAGAGCAGAGCAGTTTCAGCCCAAAATCTGGCTGCCAGTGCAGCACCTGGAGCTAAAAACCAACACAGAGGCGTTCACACTGACGGTATTTCCTCTGCTAGATTTGTTTATCGCAGCACTGGGGATGAAGTGATATTTTCTACAGAATAGCCTTGACTCCTTTTACCTGGAGAAACTACCCAAAGAGTCTCCCTTGCCTCTAAATGGTTTCCATGAATTTTGGTTGTTGTGTTTACTTTAATGCATTATAGCACCTGGAGTGGCTGCACTCACTCCTGAGACAGCATGGTGAATACACAAAAAAGTACTGTGCAAGTGTTCCCATTCAGTTTAATTTTATCTTTTCTGGTTTCTGCATCTTACAGATGCTGAAGTGTTAAAATAATTAATTATTTATGCTTCATTACGTGGGAGGAAGCAAAGGTGATAGCCTAGTTTTCAGAGTGATGTGAACGTACTATATAATTTTTAAAAATGGGTGAAATAAATAAACAAACAAACAAAACCCATATGGGTAATAAATGAAGTTATATATTAACATTGACCTGTTCAGTACAGACACACACTGAAGTCTTTGCATCTGATCTATTGGCCCCAAGAACACAGTGATTTTGTTATCAAGAATGCGTAGCTGTAAATATAATTGCCTTATTGTTTTTTCTCCCCTTAGGTACCAACGTGAACAGCAGCAGAGGAGAGCTGTACTAAGCACAGGCACATCTGGCAATGCCTCAGATTTCCAGGCAGCATCTCCACATTTTGTCTGCAATCCTATTTCCATGAGCTTTGAAACTCTGGGATAAAGCAGAGCAATGATAGCCAATAACCAGGGGCACCTAACTGAACTTCAGGTTACTGAATTACATTTGAAAGAATGTGGCAGTATTTCCTACTTTTGCTTTTCTAACCTGGCAGGCATTTCTAGTCTTTCAGACTTCCAGCTTTGCCAGAAAATATAGCTGCTAATACACACCAGTTGTGTTAAACTGGAAGAACATCCCCTGAAGTGTTTAAGTTGAATCTGAAATGCAAAAGCAGTAATCCCAAACCACAATTATCTTCTGAAAAACTTAAGTAAGAAAGCACTAAATCCTTGAGGAATATTTAAATCCTCCACCTATTTAAACGCTAAAGGATGTTATATTTAAACTGTGAGCTAAACACACGAGGGATCTCTGATGATTCCCAATGCAGCTGGCAGGGCAGCATTTGGTTCCAGATAGCTCATGGTGCTCCAGAGCCTGTGATCCAGTCAAACGATGCTCTTCCTCTGCTTGCTTTACACAAGAGGTATGTGATGGATTTACACTGCATTCGGTTCTGTGAGGTTCTCAGTATGTTCATTTTTCTGCTTTGAGCATGAATTCGCCAAAGTGGGTATTATTAATTGTTTTGCTTTTAGTTTTCTGTAAAACAGATTGGATTTGAAAAAAACCAACCCCTTAAACTGAAGAAATTCTTAACTGCCAATTTATGCATCGGTTTGCCTCATTTTTCTCTTGTCTAAGTTCCCTTTAATTTTAAATTACGCAACACATCAACCTGAGAGGGTTTGTAGCAGAATTCTACCTTGGGAATTTTGCACGAATGCCACCAAATCAGTTTCCTTTGCTTCCATATGAAAATGTAATCACAATCAAGAAGCCACAATGAACTGCAAAATTTAACTTTATATTCTCATAAGAGAAGCTCTGCATCTTCTTGTGGGTCCAAGGAAACCCTTTGTCTTGGACATATTGCACCAACTATGTCTAAATGTTACTTGGACAAATCAAATCTGACTTCAAATAAGGTTCTAAATTTATGTGAATGCGGTTTTTTACTTATTGTGGGATGTAAACACAACTTTGGCCAACACTACTTTAATATTTAAAAAAATCATTAGATTAGGCAATTTTTTGAAAGTTATGGAGGTTACTTCTGCCACCTCAAACAAATACACTAATATATAACATTCACACACATGGGGTTTGGTATTTGAACAGGAGAAATTAGTTTCACACAATTGTATGCCATGATTGTGCTGACTTTAGGCACTTCTCCAGAGTATGTGAGCAAGTACTCAAAGGGTGTTTCTACAGTGTAGAGGTCATCATATCTGCCTCTCATGCAAATATTCCCTGGTTGGTAATGGGGCAGAAAAAAGTTACTTCCAAATTTATCAAGTTGGACTCAATGATTTTAAGGTTCTTTTCCAACTTAAATGATTCTAAGTAGAGAAAGCTGAGGTTCACCCATTGTCATCATGCAGTGAAAATTACTCTGTTGGATCGAAGTTGTGCTTTGGTATGGTTAACATTTACATATGTTCTTTCTCCTTTTTGTGTAATGTATCAGCCTGAAAACCTACAATTACTGCTGCAGAACAGCAAACATTTTCCCAGAAATAAAACTTTATAAAGCAAGCTTCAAGAATTTGAAGTGGCAGGTTGTCAGAGCTTAATGCAATCAGATATTTTGGGCTAGAAGTTCACTTGTAATGGAATAAAAAATTATTTTAGAGAGGTGATATTGCAAAATGGTGAAAGGAAAAAAAAAGATCTTCTTATTCCCTGCAATGGTGATAATCTATTGTGTTTAATTCTACACCACTCTGCTAATTTACATTACACTGTCTTAAAAGAATGTATTTTAACTTAGTACCCTTAGAGCCATACTTTCAACAGAGATTCAAAATATGAGATTACAAAAAAAATAAACCAAAAATATTACAATTTTGGGTTTATGTCAGTTTTCCCCCTGCATGTTTGAGTAGCAGTTTCATTGAAAGTTTTTCTGTTGTACTGGTTTGTTTTTCCTTATCTGCACCAGGAATCAAAATTCAGAAATGTATTTGAAATCTATGGGAGCTGCATTCTTTGCAGCAATATTGTGCATGTAGTAATACATAACACAAGAAATAATGCTGATATATACTTATATATAATTGTGTATATATATATATATAAAAAATCTAGGATTACTATGACTTCAATAAAAGTTTGGACCTTCTAGACAGTGGTTCCTGTTACTTCAAGCCCAATACCATCTATTAAATAAAGGCCATATAATAGCTTGATATTCAACAGTACAAACAAACATGTGGTAAGGCACATCTGATTGATTATGTCAGTGGTTGTGTGCTATTTATGGCCCAATGGCTCCAAGGCACACAACTGGTTACATAAGCTAGAAATTGTTTATGCCCTCCCTGGGAATTCAGATTACGGCACACTGGAATGCCACTGAAAAAATGTGGTTTTGGAGAAGAAAATTCACTGTCATCAGGGTGCTGTAGTGGTTCTTTCAACAAAGTGTGTGTCTGTTGAGAAGACTGAAGATGCTGAGTTTAAGTAGCCGTCCCAAGACCCCAGCAAGTGTTTTTTTCCACCTGATCATCCCTGAATGCCACTGTCAAGTGAAGAAAGACTTTCCACATAGAATTATTTTAACTCACACACAGCAGAAAAACTTAGTAATTCCAATACAGAATGTCCTTTTTTTCCCCCGGTGTTTTCAAATCATAGATAATTCCATTTTATATCTAAAACTTTCATCGTTTTAAAAATTTGCAAGCCTGTTTTGCACAAATTGTCCAGTTTCTCTCTCATGTCACATAGTTATTATATATCATACCAAGACTGCCACCAAGGATCGTGCCCAGAATTAGGCCCACAGTGCTTTTGCTGTAAAATACTAAGAAATGGTTTAAAAATACTGTCTGTCTTGAAATGCAGGATGGATGTGTTTGAAAAACTTGACAAATCAAATGGTATACTTGCATCACCTCTTCCATATGATTTTACTTAATCCTTTCTCTTTCCTCATTTGGTTTATTATTTTTGCTTTTACTCCTTATTATATTTACATTTATTTGGCACCTTGCTTCCTTTCCCTTTTTTGCACTTTTGTTCTGCAATCTGCTCTCTCTATAATTTAATAAGTATTTATTAAAAGATAATCTTTATTTTTAAAGTCTAGGGCCAGGCTGTAATCACCCCTTCATTTCAACCAGGCCTTCTAAAGATCATTCTGGTTCCAGTGATCACCCTTTTTCCCTGCAACTGCAGTTTGAAAGCAAACAGCAATCCACTCATCACTGAAAAAAACTGTAAGCTGCCATGGCAGCACAGAGAAGCTTGTCTCCACTTGGCCTTGGAGGAAGAAAATGTGATGCAGCAGACACCCTCCTGAGAGGATCTTGCTGGACAAGTAACCAGCACATGATCACCCCCAAATAAAGATGTTAAACTACATGCTGACACGGCGAAGTGTGATAGCTCACTTGGTGAAGAAATTGTAACTTATGACAGCTTGCTTTTCACAATAAACGCCTCAGTATCTTCACTGACCTGATTCCATGCAACCAGTTGTCACAAAAGGTACCTGAACAGGGACCTAAATAGGCAACCACAGCGGTTGCACTGGTGGCAATGCTCAGCTGAACTTTATGGGAGTGAAATGAAGCCCGTGGTGCACCAATTAACCTTTCCACAGGATGGAAGGTAAGCTGCCAAGAACCATGGGGAATAATATATCCCCAGAACAAAATGATGTTGCAGAGATGTTGAAACTGATTTTGGAAAAATGCAACAGGAAAATTCAATTTACAGTTTGAAAAGACTTGTTATGGGCTAAACACTTTCACTAGTACCAATGACCCTGAGACACAGGAAGCTTTAGGGGCTGCTTTGTGGGACCAAGCTACGTGGGGTGGCAGAGCACTGTGCCACCTTGACTACCCTTCTGTACTCTCACTGAACAAACACAAGGCTCTAATCTTAAGCCTGTAAGCTTTGCAAGGCTGTGGGAGAAGAACCAGAGGATGGCCCCAGTCCTCTGATCCATGTGATCCTGAAGGGGAGCCTGATCTTCCCCCCCACACCATCTGCATGATCAATGGGCAATGATAAGAAAACAAGCTGCCACAAAGGGGCAATTTTTTGCATCCTTTTTCTGGTCATTTAGCAGCCCAATCAACCACCTAGATGGGAAGGCTTGCATATTTTCACATCTAATCATTTTTACATCAAATAATTTGGCATTACTGGAAAAGTAAAAGTGAAAAATATTGAAAAGCTACGTAAGTAGTGACACTCTGAGCTGTTTACATACATATATATTTTTTGCTTACATAAGATTTTTCCTCAGTAGACAGTGTTCAATACTGCTTTTCAGGACTTGTACTCTTCCTTCTGAAGCTTTACTACTACCCAGAGTAACTTATGAATGTTCAGAATCTCTTGTGGATGTACATAAATGCCTTGAGCTGCTGATATGGGCCAACAAAATCCCCTTTTGGTTTCTGTTCAGTGTCGAGAATTCAGATATTCCATGCAATAATTTAGATGTTTTTCTTACTTAAAGACAAGCCAGATCAAAGACATAACTATTTATTTTTTTAGAGAATCATTCTAGTTAAATTTCTGAGGGTTTTTTTAATCCATTAAGCTTCAGATCAAAACAAAGTCAACATTAGTGCAATTACACTGAGACAACAGAAATATCTTGGTTATGCCTTTTTTTTCTCAGGCATTTTGAATGCATCACCTACAGATATATTACATCCATATACTAGGTATTACATATATCTATATACATAAAACACTACAGACATACATATATCTATATATATTACAGCTGTTCTGCGTCCTCACACCCCACCATAATAAAATCTGACTACACTGCCATAAATAACAAGATGCAGAAAAAGGCAGAGAGGTGCCTGGTGGGAGCTGGGGCTATCCATAGCTGGTGCTGGGGGTGAGGTTCTGGATGATGGTCCCTTGTGGTGCATCAATAAGCTGAGCCTGCAGCAGCTCTCCGGAGCTTGTCCCAGAAAGAGTAAGCTGATGTGGTGCTGAGAGAGATCATGGCAGCTGCACCTCAGAGAGTTGGGGACACCAAATGTGCAGAGGGACCGCATGGGTTTGGGATGGCTATGGGGGTTGGCACTGAAGTCCTGTGTTGAGGGGATTGCAGGGACACAAAGTTGTTGAGGAAGGAAAAGCAGGTTGTGGGTTCTCTGCTGGGGTAAAATGGCTCATGGTCCCCAAGACCCTGAACACCTTGGTACCTTTAGTTGATGTGTCCCCCCACCTGTTTTAGGGATCCTCCCTCTGCTTTGAGGCCCTCCACCTCCATTTGCTGCGTCCATAGCCAGACTGTAACTTGTTGCAACTTGTAAGTTGTACAACTGTTCATGAGTGGTTAAAAAATTAATATTTTCAGTAGGCTGACAAATAAAGTAAAGCATGTCTCTGCTAGAGGCCTTAATGGTTTCACGACAGAGAAGAGACCAATCTTTGAAGCTCATCAAGTAAAAGTATATATGGTTAACTATGTTCTTAATTCACCACGGTTTATAGACTTAAAAAACAACCTTTTGGCTCCAGAAGTCTGCACTCTTCAGCCAACCTCTCTTTCAGGGAAGCTAATCAGTGAGGTCAGTTCTGTATTTTTAAGTCTAGCAGTTTAATTCCTTCTTTCATAGCTTATTAATTTTCTAGATGACCGAAATAATGCAATTCAGGCTGAGGAAGAATCCAGATATGGTGTGATACAGGCAAGCTGTCAAAGAATCATCAGGAGGTAGAGAGAGTTTCTGTCAGCATGTAGGCATACTGCCCAGGAGGCACAGGAGGGTTTTCCACATTAATTGAGGTGGTAGAGCTTGGCTTCAAGTCTTACCATGACACCTGTGTTTTATAATTTCTAAAACTTTGATCCTTGGCACAAACTATTTAGTATGTACAAAACTAGCAGTTACATAGGAACAGCAAAATTCCACAAATATGGACTTTGGTTAGAAAATTAGACTGCAGTCTTCTCCTTCAGCTGCAGAAGTTTAGCAAAATTACACTGCTAGGTAGTAAGCGAAAGAACATTTCTCTCTGATGCAAAATTACTCTTCATTTTCTGCCAGCTGTGGAGTTGGAGTTAGGGAGAATCTGGTTTTCTGCAATGGTCAATGCTGACTTCAACCAAAGGACTTGTGACCTGAACACTGAGAATTTAGGTTTAGAGCTACAAAATACCTTCTACAATACACAAATCCAGACCTATTTCACCTGCTCATATGCTTTCTTGAAGATTCTTCAAGTTGGTGTCCTAAGTAAAAGTTGTACTTGGTAAAAAAATATTTTAGTTCAAAACCAAGGGTTGATGAACTAATAATATACGAAAATGGAAGTAGAAAACATTCTCTGAATTTTGGTAGACTGCAAACTGTGCATGCTTTGAAACTTTCCAGGGACTTTGTGTGATTTTGTCTTTGACTGAATTTTCTGAGAGCTTCATGGTTGTAGCACTTCTGGTTGTTATAGGAAGATGAAAGGAAAAACCTTCGAGCAGTAGTAGGAAGCTTTCATAAAGTACTGCATTTGTTGGCCATGCTGTGACCATTAAAGAAAGAATCACAGAAACAGAAATTCTTAAGGCTATTTTCTATTTTATTTGAAAATGTTTAAGTAGGCTGTGGAGGCTGATGGGCCGACAGAGAAAGAGTTAACCACTCTCCCCTGGAGAGAAGGCTCCTAAGCACCCATCTCCTTTACAGTAGAGAGAAAAATTCCTCCCATAATGTCTCCCTGCTCCAAGCAAATTGTTGCCCCAAGACTGGAAGCTTGTTCCATCCTTGAGACGCTCTGAGGTTTGCGTTCTCAGTTCCCTCCCCCAATAAACAAGCCCCCCTGCAACGTCACCACTGGATTGTCCTGCCCCAGGGCATGAAAAACTCACCAGCTATATGCCAGTGGTACGTTGCCCACATTTTGTCACCAGTGAGGAGCCTATTCCCTGAAGCAATCGTCCTCCACTACATGGACAACATCCTTATTTGTGTACCAGATGAGACTGACTTAAACGTGACTCTCAACAAAACTATTCAAGCCATTGAATTAGCAGGTTTCAAAATCGGCCAAAACAAAATACAACACGCCAGCCCTTGGACTTACCTCGGACTCCAGATTCCTGAGCACACCATTGTACCCCAGCAGCTGGCCATCCAAGACTACCCAAAGACCCCGCGAGACTTCACCAGCTCTGCGGTTCCATCAACTGGGTACGTCCCCTGCTGGGAATCACGACGGAGGCCCTCGCACCTCTCTTCAACCTTCTCCACGGCAGTGAGGACCTCAACTCACCATGTGCACTCACGCCCAAAGCCCGAGAAGCCATCACAAAAGTCCAGGAGGCCTTGTCATCGCATCAAGCACACTGATGCAAACCGAGTCTGTCTTTCCAACTAGCCATTCAAGGTAAGGCCCCCTGGTTCCATGGTCTTATCTTCCAGTGGGATGCTCCATCCAGAGACCCTCTATTATAGATCCTAGAATGGGTGTTTCCACATCATCAGCCCACAAAAACCATCTCTACCCCCCAGAGCAGATCTAATAAGGAAAGCCAGGGCTTGCCTCTGCTCTCTTGCGGGGTGTGAGTTCACATGCATCTTTCTACCATTGGCAACTATTGGAGATTTGGAGCATTTGCCCCAATCCAATGAGAGTCTTCAGTTCGCTCTGGATAGCTACCCAGGCCAAATTTCAATCCATCTACCCAGCCACAAACTATTCAAATAAATTTTTGATTTGGTCCTCAAATTTATTCAAAGTAAAATACCTCTCAAAGTACTGACCATTTTTACAGATGGCTCTGGGTCATCCCACAAGTCAGTAATGACATGGAGGGATCCCAAGACACAGAAGTGGGAGTCTGATGCCCAGGTGGCTGAAGGATCACCACAAGTTGCAGAACTAGCAGCCATCATCAGAGCTTTCAAGAAATTCCAAGAACGCGTTAATGTGGTCACTGATTTGGCTTATGTCGCTGGTGTAGCTATGAGGGCAGAACATTCTCTTTTAAAAGAAGTCTCCAACCCAAATTTATA
>WBND01001250.1:176942-189782 GCA_013398595.1 Tychaedon coryphoeus
AGGCAACTGCTTCTTTGTTCTGAGAGCACGTGCGTTTAAAGAGGCTTCTTTGGGCTCCAGCTCCCATCCCCCTCCTTGCTTCACGTGCTCCCACCACAGTTGGTTTGCAGTTTTTTGGTTCTATACAAAGAAAAAAAAAAATAGGGCTTTCTGCTATGTATTTTCAAGTTTCCACCAACTGCATTGCGAGTTCAGAAGCTGTGCATAAAATGCTATTTCAGAAAGGTTTCTGATGCTTTTTTTGCCAGTACGTAATATTATGTGCTCTGTTTTATTGCTCTGAGATACATTTTTCATTTCCATAGCATCCTTAATTTGCTTGTGGTGTCACATAATTTGCATAAGGTATGGTTTAGTTTTGGGTTTGTTTTTTTTTTATTCCCCCTCCCACCCAACACATGTGTTCAGTTAACCAAAATAGTTAGCTGCATACTCTGTTTCTCCTCTGAGTAAGTTTTAATGTGTAGGTGTTTCCATGATGAGTTTTTGTTGTAGATATTTAATAGGAGAGCTAAAAGAAACACATTTCTTTAATTCTGACTGCCATAAAAACCAGTGAAATTTAACTAAAGCCTTAAAAGCCGATGCAACAACAGGTATAAAGAATAGAGCAGTCATTTTGTGAATGAGCCACTGGTGGTCAGCCAAGCTCCCAGCACTGTTTTTTTGCTTTGTGGACGTTGTATTAATTTTCAATATAACTTTTATAACTCATTCTCGCTTGGCGTCTGAGTCGTTTATAACAGTAATGGTAAACAAGAGTAGAAATCCATCAGAAATGGACACTGTTGAAGATTTGAGAAAGAAATTCCGTAAGCTTAAGAAAAAAACCCTGAAATTAACCAATCAATGCAACTGAGATGGAAGGACTTTGTTCCCTTTATTTTACCCTTGGAATAAATGTAATTTGTTTCCTTAAAATAGTCCTTTTATCAGGTGATTAAAAATCACAGACAACAGCTAGAAAACGAACAAAAAGTAGCACAGTACAGACCTGTCATGCCTGTCCATAAAAATGAATACTGATGTTTTAAGTTCTGAGTTTTCTGTTCTGCTTGGCTATGCTTTTCCATTGTGCTTAGGGTGATGAAGACAAAATAGTCCAATTTCAGCTATTGACATTTTCAGCTAAGGACAGTTTCTTCAAACTCCAGGCCGTAAGCATAAACAACGTGAAAAGAAAAGGACGGGCAGCAAGCAAGCAAGGAAGGAGGATGAAACCTTACAATTTGAGACTATTAACTGGATGGTTGACTCCTTTATGCAAATAGATGAAAGTCTATAAAGATGTGAGATCACGTGACCAAGCCCTATTCTGCTTCCATCTTGGAGCAATCCAGGCAGGGGCCACACTGTGGCACTGGTACTGCCAGGGTGTGGCCTTTGAAGGCCTCTCAATAAATACACATTTTATTCCCCTTAACACTGTGTAGTCTCTGTTCCAGCTCCTCTAGGCATCAATGCCACTTTCAGTGTCATTGCTAATACCTGACGTTGGAGTGTGTAAATCAAGGGTCTCTCTGAATTCTTCATAGAGAAATCAGTGTTGCGATTGAATTAAAACCTTCGGATGGATTGAAGTATATTAAGCCACTTACATATAAAGTAGAGGTGTAAGATTAGGATTTAGAATAAGCAAGTAAGTAAGTAAGTAAGCAAGCAAGCAAATAAGAGTAAGTTTTAAGTGCTTTAGAGAATAAAGGTCTTAGATACCAGTGTAGAAGCACGAGTTCTAGCGAAGGTTGAAAGACACAGTCCTAGATACTGGTGTTGGAAATAAATTTCCATAGAGGCTCCAGGAACATAGTTTTAGACATAATAAAACCATAGTAAGAACATTGCTTACATTTTTTAGACAGAACAAGATAGACCATATGAGTTGTTTATACCTAACCTGGTGTGCTAAGAAACTACAATTCTAGTAGGTTAAGAAATGGTTCAAGTTTGTGTTTTTAGCATGTTGGGTAATTTGTATATAAAAATCTATGCACTGGGGAGAGATACACTTTTGCTTTTGTATCTGCTCTCTCACTTTTCTTCTCTCCTCACCACCATCATCATCATCTGAAGAAGACAGAAGCTGCAACAGAAACATTGGCCCTGTGAGAACCTCGACAGGAGCAGCTTATACTTCTTATTGGGACTTTACTGCTATTTAGGACTCTATACCAAAAACTTTTAGCATGGACTTCAACACTTGTGACTCTTCACCTTTCGAGACTGATGTGTGTCTTTGCAATAAACAACTTTATAGCAACTAATAGCTACTCGGCTCTTTAAAGAAAAGAACAACAACCCGACAACTCGAAGGTGCATGTAAGAAAATAATATTCCATTCCCCTCCAGACCTACATTCACACTAGGGCTGCACCAAATATTTGCCTCCCCTGAGTCTCTATTATGGGCATGCAGTCTTGATCTCCAGCTGCATTTCCTTTTCTGCTACATCTGCATCTCAGCTATGACTCTGCAATTCGAGGGCCTAAGCAAGGACAAATCCCCTTCCAGCTGCAGGGGACAGACGAGCTCTGGCACCAGCTGGTGCCATTTCCTGGGAATGCAGCAGTTGGCACTTGATCTCCAAATGGGGGCTCTGAGGCTAGATCTCCATCTCAGGGCCATTGGGCTCACCAGGCTACACTGTGTCCCACGGTCCCTAGTGACCATCTGTTCTGAAAAGAACTCCTCAGCCCTGCAAGAAATCCTGGGAACTCCCAGACATTTTACCCCAGCAGGGGACCTAGAGTCTGCCCCCTGAGGGTGGGCGGAAGCTGCCACCCCACCTGCTCATCCTGCAGGTGATGGCAGCTCCCATCTTGCAGCAAACAAAGCAGCTCTGCACAGACCACGGCAGCCCCTCAGCACCATGGTCGGGGCTGCGTGGCCACCCCATGGCTCTGCACCAGGGCAGGGATGTGGCATTGCCACAGCACAGCCCCAAACCCTAGGCACCCCAAGGCTTGCCTGTGCCACAGTCTCTGGGCACGGCAACCCTGGCGCTGCCCTTTGGCCCAGAGCTGCTACCAGGACTAGCCTTTCTCTCCTGGACTCCAGGAGCACCCCTCAACAGCCTCTCCTACAGCAAAGCTCTCACTCTTGCTGTGTCCTGCCCACCCTTCCTGGCTACCTTCAGCATTGTGCACTTGCTATCCCACACCTAGAAGCTCTTCAAGTTCTTATCCACCACACTCATACTACACTAAAATTACTGTGAAGACCTCAGGTCAATGGGCAATGGCTCATCCTTGGAATAAAGCTGCAGGGAGCACCACGAGAACTCAGCCGGAGGGAGATATGGACACAGAGCTCGTTCCTCATGGCTGTGTATCCACAATGTCCAGATCCATCTATCACTGATAACACAGCGCACACACACTGGGGAGAGAGAGAGAGTAAGAGAGCCAAGTGCCACGAGCATGAGACCCACTGCAGGGTCAAGAAAGTGTCCATGCAGGATCACCCCAAGGCCTTGCTCCATCCCTGGTGCACTGGCTCAAGGGCAGAGCAAGGCAGCCACAGATGCCCCAGCAGGTGCCCACAGCTGAGCCTGGCCCTAGTGGCCCCACACAGAAGGCACACAGACCCTACTTGAAGCACTTTACACCTGACACTCACAGAAACACCCAGAGACCCTGACATCTTCCCAGAATACAGCGGGAGTAAATAGACTCACAATTTGTCAGCCACCTCCAAAACCATATTTGACATCCAACAGCCCCCCACTTCCTGAAAGAACCCCCACAATAGATCCCCAAAACAGAAACAACCCCAAGCCCAGAGGCAAACCAGCAAAAAGCTGATCAGAGCTTTGCTCCAGGCTGCTCTTATGCTGAACCCAAAACAGGCCTGGGGAGCACAATGGGAAGGGTTCATTCAAATATGGAAACACTTCCAGAAACAATCTGGCCATTGACGCAGCAAATGAATGTGGAGGACCTCAAAGTAGGGAAGATCCCTAAAACGGGGGTAGGGCAAGGCAACAAAAGACACAAAGGTGTTCCAGCCTTCCACAATAAATGCATTCCATTCCCTTTCAGACCTACGCTCACTCTGTGGTTATACCGAACCTTTGGCTCCCGAGTCTCTGTTATGTACATCCAGTCTCCATCTCCAGCTGCGTTTTAGTCTCTGCTGTGTCTGCATCTCAACTTCAACTCTGCCCATCCAGAGCATCAGCAAGCACACATGCCCTCCCACCTCAGAGTGACAGATGAGCTCGGGCACCAGCCAGTGTCACTTCTTGGGGATGCAGCAGTTGGCACTTGATCTCCCAATGGGGGCTCAGTGGCCAGGGCTCCATCTCAGGGCCATTGGGCTCACCAGGCTGCACCAGGACTCACGGTCCCCAGCGACACCTCTCCTGAGAACAGCTCCTCAACCCTGCAAGAAATCTTGGGGATTCCGAGCTGTTTTATCCCAGCAGAAAACCCACAACCTGCTTTTAACCTTCCTCAACATCCCTGTTGTGATGAATAAATCCTTCAAAAAGTTTTACCCTGCCCCCGCTCCTGTTCCTGTCTCTGCTCCTGTCCCCAATCCCGCTCCTGCTCCTGTCTCTGCTCCTGTCCCCGTTCCTGCCCTGTCCCTGCGGGACTGCTGCTGCCTGAGATAGACACACCTCTGTTTGGGGTTAAGAGTTAGAGGTAGCGTTGTTAAAGTGTTAAATATAGTTACACTTACTGTTTGTTCCAGTTGAATTTGTACTCCCCAGTTCTAGTTTGTTGTGAGTTGAACCCTTCCCTGCGACCTCTGTATTCCCCATTTCCCCCTTGCCTCCCGGCAAGGCTGCTGCTCCCCGCCTGCTCATCAAGCCGCTAACTCTGCCCAAGAATAAGCAAACTGACGAGTTCCCATGATGCCCAGCTCCGAGGCGGAAGTGTGAACAACGATGAGAACTCTCAAAAGCCACAAGTCGTTACCAACTAAAGATCTACAAATGACAATACTGAGTTGGCAAAACATTTAGTTACCAAAAGGAATATCCATCCTCCCTACGGTCGTCTCACTGTCACCTAAAGAGCACTACAGCAGAGTGACACCCTAGACAACAGGAGCCAAGTTGAGTTCCTGGGAGCACCCGTGAGGACGCAACCCCCGACTCTGCAGCGTGAGTGGCAGGATAGTCTCAGTGCCTCCTCCTTGGTGCTGACCGGTGGAAGCAGCGGGGGCATGCACAGCCCCACGAGTTCCCCTCTCACGGCTGTCTTAATAAAGGCCTTTTAAAAGGAGAATTGTCTCCTGGCCCTGTTTTTAACAGCTTGGGGGCTCATTCGGTATAGGCCACGCCTGAAGAGGACCTCGGACGGGAAGGTGCCGACCCAGGGCCTCCAGGACAGCTGGCTGCCTCGGACCAATAGGACAGCGTGGGATCACCTCAAGAGGACAGCACCTAGGAGCACCAGTAAGTCACCGGTGGCGGGAGTGGAGGCGAGAGAGAGGAGTGTGAGTGAGACGGGGGCCAGCAGCTCGAACCCCCGAAGCGAGTGCGGACCCCTCAGTACCGCATTTCCGGACTCCCGCGAAGGGGCCAGCCAGGACCAGGGGAAGCGAGTGGGGTCTACCAAGGCCCGAGGAGTGTACGAGGCATCTCCAGGGGGATAGTGGGCCCCCCCCTTGGGCATGCAAGGGAAGTAAAGTGTGAGCGGCATGCGTGGCCTGGGATGATCTGGGCGTGCAGAGGCCTAGGCTGAGTTTTGGGTGACATGTGTGGCCTGGGATGATCTGGGCGTGCAGAGGCCTAGGCTGAGTTTTGGGTGGCATGCGTGTTAGGCGTACGGGGATGTTCAAGCCCCAGTTATTGTGGTTGTGGTGTTTAGAAGTTAAGTTGACCGTCAGTAGTTTTCAATTCGAGAAGGGGCCCCTTACTGTTTTAGTTAAGGAATCTAGGTTATAAGTTAAAGAATGCCAAGAGGAAGATTTGATTATATAAGGGTGGTGAGAGGTTTAAGTGGTTGTGTTGCCTGTCATTAGTTTTTCCGTTCGGGTAGAGGCCCCGTAAGATTCTGTTAGAGGCCTGGCCTTAGTTATGAAGATGGGAAAGTGCTTAAGTGAGAGGGGAAGAATGGAGGGGAGGAGTAAAAGATTGAGAAACATTCCCCCAGACAGGCCCTTAGGGCAGATGTTAGAAAAGTGGGACATTGATGACAACACCAGAGAGTTGAATAAGGTTAAGATGATCCACTTTTGTATAGAAGTATGACCCACCTTGGATTTGCCAGATAAATGGCCTTGGTGTGGGACCAGGGATCCCTGGATGTGCTCTAAGTTAAATCAATATTTGAGAGCCCAAGGGGATCCAGATGTAGAACAACTGGAATATGCGACTTGCTGGGAACACCAAGGGAGGGCTAAGATTTGCAAACTCCAAGGGAAGTAACCCCTTCTCCAACACCACAAATACCCCCTCCAAGTCTCCCGGCCCTATCGGTAACCCCTTCTCTGCCCTCCCAACCTACCCTCTCAAAAACTAACCCTTTCTATACCCAGACCCTATTATCACCATTCGCTAATTCCAACATGGTTCCTTCCCTTCTACCCTCAGCAGTCCTGGCGCCTCCCCCTAGTTGGGGACAAGAATTGCCAAATTCCCCAACCCCTGCAAATACTAACGCTACCCCTATGAACCAACCAACACCCGCCTCGATGTTTCCATCCCAGATAGCAGAAGCCCCAGAAAGGCCTCCTTACAACACCTGGTCGACGACTAAACTCTTTCCCTTAAGGGAGGTTCCTATAGGCGCCGTGGCTGGAGGAGTGGGCTTTGTAAACGCACCGTTAACGGCTTCCGAGGTACGGAGTTTTAGGAAAGAGTTAGGGAGTTTGGTAGAAGACCCCATCGGAATAGCAAATCAAATTGACCAATTTTTAGGACCAAACATATATACATAGGAAGAACTAAACTCAATCTTAAATATTCTAACCCCAAGGAAGTACGACTAATTGGGACGGCTGGCATCAGGATTTGGGAGAGGGAAAACAGAATGGGTCCTCCCAGGGATCATAAATTACCCATTGTTGACCCGGGGTGGCACCCAAACAGAGAAGAAGATAGGAGAAGTATGGAGGATTATCAGAATTTAGTAATAAGGTGAATAAACGAGTCAGTTCCCTGGAGTAACAACACTAAATTGGCATTTGATGCAGCACAGGAGAAAGATGAAACTCCGGCCTCTTGGTTGAATAGGCTCAGGAGGAACTTCCAGCAGTACTCAAATTTAGACCCAGATAGCCCTGAAGGTCAGGTGTTTTTAAAATTGCAATTTGTTACAAAATCCTGGCCCGATATAAGAAGAAAATTAGAAAAGATTGAAGATTGGCAAGAGAAGGGCATCAATGAGTTACTGTGAGAGGCCTTAAAAGTCTATTTAAGGAGGGAAGAGGAAAAGAACAAATCAAAGGCTAGAATGATGGTAGCAGTAGCCTGCGAAAGCGTAAGGGCTGGTTGAAACCCCCAGGGAGGGGAAAGCCCCAGACCTACCCCTGGGGAAGAAAAGGGAAAAATCATGCCTCCCTGGGTTACTCCCCAGAGACCAAGAGAACCCCCGAGATGCTTCTATTGTGGAGAGGAAGGCCATATAAAAAGGTTTTGCAAGAAGATTGCGTTTGATGAGGCTATCACGCGGGAATAGGAAGCACTGGAAAGGTTGTTAAAGGGGGAAGGACAGGACGACTAGGGGTGTCATGGGCTCTATTCGTTAGGGGACCCCATGGAACATCAGGAAGAGCCCATAGTAAATTTGGAAGTGGGTCCTTATGATGAGGAATTGGAATTTGTTGTAGACATGGGTGCGGATCGATCCGCACAACAACTCCCACTAGGAACAACGATTGGAAAGAGAACTTGTGAGGTGTTAGGAGCGGAAGGGAGACCACTTAAAGCAAGTATGATAGACCAAATGGAGATAAAAGGAAACTTGAGAAAATGTGTGGCTGACTTCATATACTTACCGAGACTAGAAGGCAATTTGTTGGGAAGGGACCTACAGGTTCGGCTAGGCATAGTTATGCTGAGAGAAGAGAAAATGATAGTCCATATGATGAAATTAACAAGTGACCCAGATGAGGCAGATCCGGGGGTGTGGGCTGAAGAGGGAAAGTATGGGTACTTAGACATCCCACCCATAAAGGTAGAAATGTGAGGCGGGCCCCCTGTTAGGGTTAGACAGTACCCCATGTCAAATGAAAGTAAGAAGGGATTAACACCAATCATAACACACTTGCTGGCCGAGGGGATACTGGAACCATGCATGTCCCCCCATAACACTCCTATCCTGGCTATAAAGAAGGCAGAGAATAAGTTCAGACTGGTGCAAGACCTGAGAGAGGTAAACAAGCGAACAATCACTCGACATCCCGTAGTAACAAACCTGTCTACGCCCTTAAGTAAAATACCCAGAGAGCATGCTCAGTTTACAGTGATAGACTTGAAGGATGCCTTCTGGGCCTGCCCCCTTGCGGAAGAGAGATGAAACTGGTTCGCTTTTGAGTGGGAATGCCCAGAAAGTAGGAGGAAACAACAGCTATGGTGGACACGACTCTCTCAGGGCTTTACTGAGTCCCCGAATTTATTTGGTCAAACCTTAGAAGAACTGTTAGGACAATTTACCCCCGAAGAGGAGATCCTGCAATATGTAGACAACCTACTCATATGTGGGAAAGGGCAGGATAAAGTCAGAACAACTATCATGAAGCTTCTAAATTTCTTAGGAAAGAAAGGCTTAAAGGTATCCCAAAGCCAATTGCAATTTGTGGAAACACAAGTCACCTACCTGGGGCACGTTACTGGGGAAGGGTATAAATGACTGAGCCCTGAACGTATATCTAGAATATTGGCGATCCCATCCCCAAAAACAAAAAGAGACATAAGAAAATTATTAGGCCTATTTGGATATTGCAAATTACGGATTGAACAATATTCTCAAAATGTCAAATTCTTACATGAAAAATTGGTCAAATCCGAGCCCATCGAATGGACGGTGGAAGACGAAAAACAATTAGAGAATTTAAAGACTAAATTATCATCAGCCCGAGTGCTAAGCCTTCCTGGCTTGAAAAAGAAGTTTGATGTATTTATAAATGCAGAAGGGGGAACTGCCTACGGGGTACTAACCCAGGAATGGGGAGGACATATAAAACCGATAGCGTACCTCTCAAAGCTTCTAGACCCAGTTGCCAGGGGGTGGCCCACTTGTCTGCAGGCTATAGCTGCCACAGCAATACTAATAGAAGAAGCACAGAAGTTGACATTACAGGGGAAAAAAATTGTACACACCCCACACGACCTCAAAACAGTATTAAGCCAAAAAGCCCAACAATGGCTAACAGACCCTAGAATATTAAAATACGAAGCCATTTTAATCAACACAAATGATCTAGAGCTAACAACCTCAAAAAGCCTGAATCCTGTGCAATTCCTTGTGGGCAAACCCTTAAATGAGTTAGAGCATGATTGTCTGGAGGCTATAGATTTCCAAACTAGAGTAAGAAGGAAAGGAAGACCTAGAAGACTTACCTTTACCCTACGGGAGACGGCTATTCACGGACAGATCATCTAGGGTACTGGAAAAGAATATCTGGATATGTTGTAGTTGACGGAGTAGAGAACACGAGCCCGAAAGTTACCGAGCAAGGAAAACTACCTCCACATTGGTCAGCGCAGTGTTGTGAGGTGTACGCATTGAAAAGAGGACTGGATCTGTTAGAACACGACAAGGGCACAATATATACAGACTCTCGATATGCTTATGGGATCATTCACACCTTTGGGAAGATCTGGGAGGAAAGGGGTTACTTAAATTCAAAAGGGAAAGATCTGACACATAAAGAGTTAATTCAGTCAGTATTAGAATCCCTTCTAAAACCCAAAGAAATTGCAGTAGTACACATCAGGGGACACCAGAAAGGGGACACCTTTGAAGGAAAAGGTAACCAAGCAGCCGACCAGGTGGCGAAATTAGCAGCCAAAAGTCCAGAGAGCCCTATAAAAATTTTTAATTTAAGTAACGTACCAACCAATGGGGTGAGAGAGCCGCTGTACAGTGAAAGTGAATTAAAGGAGATCAAACAGTTAGGGTTACACCAAGGAAGACAGGGGGAATGGCTAACACCAGACAGGAGGAAATTTTTAAATAAGGCTGTCGCACAATAAATCTTATCCGAAATACATGAACTGACACATTGGGGTACCCAGGGATATGTGACCACTTTTTAAGAGATTAGCTATGTTTTGGGGCATATGGATTGGCCAAAGCAATCACTGAAGGATGTCTCATTTGCCAGAAAACTAACCAGAAACAGATGAGGAAAACCACGCCAGGGGGGAGAGAACTAGCGCTGAGCCCATTCCAAAACATCCAGGTGGATTTTACAGAAATTCCCCCAGTCCAAGGATATAAGCATATACTGGTCGTAGCAGACCATCTGACTCATTGGGTGGAAGCATTCCTCACAAAAAGGGAAACAGTCAAGTAGTAACCAGAATATCGCTCAAACACATAATCTCCAGATATGGGCTAGTAAACAACATCGAGTCAGACCGAGGCCCCCATTTTATGGCTCAGGTGTTACAAGATGCGGTAAAAGCTTTAGGATTTAAGTGGCGGCTACATACTCCTTGGCATCCCCAAAGTTCAGGGAGAGTCGAGAGGATGAATAAAACCCTCAAAAATGTATTAACCAAATTGATAATGGAAACAGGCATGAATTGGCTTAAGTGCCTACCTTTGGCCCTACTACGAATTCGAACCAGGCCGAGATCAGGCGTAGGGGCCTCCTCATATGAGATCATGTTTGGGGTCCCCTTCTTGCTAACCCTGTACAGTATGGGAAATTATCTAGAAGGGGAAGCCGCCACCCAAGAATATATAAAGACAATCGGAAACACACTGGCAAATCTTAAGAAAGAGGATATCTTCCTCAAACCTCTCCTTTGGACTCAGATGTACACCAAATAAAACCGGGAGATTGGGTTCTAATAAAGTCTTGGAACAGTACACCATTGACCCCTAAGTTTGAAGGCCCATTCCAGGTCCTCCTCACAACCCATACCGCAGTCAGGACCAAGGAGAAAGGTTGGACTCACATCACTCAGGTAAAAGGACCGCTGCCACCTCCAAGTGATCTGCCCAACTCCACAGAGACCTCCTCTGAGTGGGTAGCCACCCGTGACCCAGCCACGCTTAAAGTAACCTTGAGAAAACACCCAAAGACCAACTAAGAGACATTAATGAGATCCATCGTTAAAACGATTAAGAACTGTTCAAGTTGTTGTTGAGTGTTTAAGTAGTCATTGAACTATAGCTAAAAATTGTTGTAAGTTGATAAGTTGTTGTTAAGTGTTAGTTGTTGTTAAACTGTTAAAAGTTGCTGCCCATTACTCTCAAGTGCAAATTGTAGTTAAAATTTTTATTATAACATCAGAACGTCAGTCTCTCATCGGGCATACTCCAAGAGAGCATACCAAACTGACATAAAAGTGGGAGAATGTTAGGGAGAGACCCTATAGCCCAGCTCCAGAGTGCTCCAACCCAAGAGGCAAGACCAGGTGAGACCAAAAAGACATCTGAAATAGCAATCTCTAAAACTGGTGCACACTAGACTCTTGGGAGGACTAATAGTAGTCCTAGTGATGAGCAGAGCCATAGAGGGAGCCTGCTCAAAGTGCTATCACCCCATCTATGATGGGGAGAACTTACAATCACTTCTAAGGGTCCATACCCATGTGAGTCCCACATGCTTTGATGTCAATCAATTTGCCACCTGTCAGGATGATAAAAAACAATATTGGATTGCATGGAATGCTGCCACTTTTAGGCAACGCTTACTTGGGGAATGCCCTATTAGAGAATGGTTTTGCATGGAGCAATTAGATAACCCCAGGAGGGCTGTGAACCTTGTGAAAGAAAAACTACTGCCAGAAAAGAAAGATAGAATAGGTAATTCCCCTAGTAAGAACTTATTTATTGATTTAATAGAAAAGATTAGTCATGAGCTCAACTTAAACAACTGTTGGGTGTGTGGGAGTACTCAAATGTTGGACATACGGCCATGGGAAGGAACAAGCCTAGCCCCTCTAGACATCTTGAGGTGGAAATCAATGAGGCAAGAACCTCCCAATGAAGGAGAGAGAGGGAAAGAACAGTGGGATCTTAAATCAAAAATAGTGGGAGAAGAGTGTATAAGAAGGACAGGAAAAAGGTATAAGACCTTCGTAGGGAACATGGCCTGTACACGCTATCTATCTATCAAAGAAACAGAACTATAATGGGTCCCGAGGGAGCCGGATACTTACTGGTCTAGTGGGAGAAAAGAAAAGGGGTGCATATACCATGAGGGTTATAATTTATATGAATGCGCCGATAAGGGAATAAACCCTTTTTGGGGAATCCCAGAGATATCAAAATTCAGGGAATACCCTTACGACATTCACACTTATACCTGGAGAGCCCCAAGACATTTGTTTTGGATTTGTGGAGATAAGGCTTATACCCATTTACCCGGAGACTGGGCAGGTAGTTGTACCGTGGGAATAATCAAACCAGCCTTCTTCTTGCTTCCAAGAGAATCAGCAAAACATCTAGGTGTACCCCTATACGATAATCTTAAAGGACCACCCAAAAAAGGAGAACCATAATAGACTTGGGTAGCACTCAGAAGTGGAAAGGGAAGATCTGGACACCAGAAGAAACAGTAAGAACATATGGGCCAGCTACATGGGCACAAGATGGGTCTTGGGGCTACCGGACACTGATATATATGCTTAATAGGATTATTAGGCTGCAGGCAGTTCTAGAAATAATTTCCAACAAAACAGCTTTAGCCTTAGATCACATTACTGATCAA
>WBND01001251.1:0-103906 GCA_013398595.1 Tychaedon coryphoeus
GCTCTCCATCCCCTCCGGGCTCTCCATCCTTTCCCTAGGCACGGGCGGGCGCTCCGCAAAGCCAAGCCATGAGCGGGTGGCCGAGGAAGGATCTCTGGGACGTTTGCTGTCCCCCTTTGTTTAGTAGGTGGGATTTAATAGATTTTAATAAATATTGGTAGTCTTTAACGTGTTTCACATTTGGAAAGCGCAGATGACGACCACTTTATTTGCTTGTTATCTCAGGCAGAGGGTGCAGCAATACAGCACTTAATTCACACCTTCAGTGGTTGCACTGTATTGATGACCTCAACAAATGTTCTGTGCTGGGAGGGCTTTCTTGAAATGATAATTTTCCAGCAAGCAGCAATTGACATAACCTGTCCAAAGTGCCGATGGAAAGAGTAGTTAAAAAGATACATCACTGCCAATTCATGTTATCCCTGGGACCTTGTTGTCTCTAAGATACCAGCTATTACTCTTCTACTGGCAGAACTGTCTTCTCTACAAACCTAATAAGCCTGCAAACCCCTTAAAATCTTCCAGGTAACCACTGAGGCAATAGATCTTGAAAAGCTAGTCACAAAAGCTGTACTAGACAGTATCAAGAGAAATATTTTCTAAGTTTCCTTAGGTGTTTGATTTGGCCACAGGAATAGAAGCTTTGTGTGCTAGCTGTTGTGACACCTTCAGCTTGACTGGAACTGGGGGTGCTGATGTCCTTGGTTCCCCACCCATCTTTTGATGTGCACGGTGAAGTCTCACCTGGATGCCTTTACACATGGCATGGCTTTGCAGCACCTTGGCAGCAGATTTTAGCCAGTGCATCTGCTGTGTTTACTTTTCAGAAAGTGCTGTGTTCTGGAATGATGCTTCACCTCCAGCTTCAGTTTTTCATGGCTATGTTATTGTCTACCATATGCTGATGACAGGGTGTAATTCTCCAACCGATGCTTCAGTTGCAGTGTTGGTTTTGTTGCAGTGCCTGGCACTGATTCGGGGCTGAGAAACTTCACACTTTCTAAAATGGAATCGAAGACTGAAATCGCTGTTGACTGAGTTGGTTGAGTCAGACACATGCAATAGTTTTGCAGGTTCCCTGGCACGATACAGAAGTGCTTTTCTTGTTCTTGTAACTGTGTCTGGTTTTGTTCCAGCACTTGGGAGCTGAGTGCAGAGCAGCACTTGTAATAATAATAATAATAATAATAATAATAATAATAATAATAATAATAGTAATAATAATAATAAAAACTGGTATTCTGAGGTGCCAGGAAAGGTTCTGTCTTGCATGCTTTTTACAAAAGCTGGTCTGTTTGGCAGAGAGCAATGTGCAGGCTGAGAGGGAGATCTGATCTGCTCAAAAAAACCTGCTCAGCACTGCACTGCCACCCAAATCACAGCTTGATACCCAGCACCAGAGTGGGCTCTTGGCAGGACTAGCACCCAATGTCCAGGTGTGCACCCTGGCTCTGCTCTGAGCTGGCCTTCTACACACTACTTTCTGTTTAATGAGACTATTTCTCTGTGTATAACAATTTAGATAGGAATAGGAATTAATTTAGAGACCATGATCTGTTCTTTGAAAAGCAGAAAATTATTATATGTTTGAATAATTGATTTCTTTTGTTTGCTCTTAGGCTTCAGCTTTCTTTAAATACTGTGGAAAATACTATTTATAGTAACTGGTTTAGACGATTCCTGGCTGTCTTTCCTATTTAAATATTAACACTGACTTCTGGTCACACTTTTGCATTGATTTAAAAGAAATAGATCTTATTATTTACTATAATGCTTCCTTACAGTCATCCTAAACTGCATGGCATGGTGACAGCAGTCGCCAGACTGTCTGTGAAGGAGCTGAAAGACTGCCATCCCTTTTTACCCATGTTAACAATTAGCCTTCGGTATTTATGTACTGTTTAAATACGAAATGCTTGGTAAGGGTATTAACAAAAGCAGAAGTTCATTACTGCATATGAATTTTCCCTTTTTCCTCTGCGGGTTGTTGTATTAAATCAGGATGTCTTTGTGTGTCTGTACAGGACTGCCCACAGAGTGCTGCTCCCTGTCAGAGCCCGGTGATGTGAGGGCAGTCTGATCTCAGGAGAGTGCTCATCCTGGCTGTGTCCATCACAGGGACACGAGTGGCGTGGAAGGCAGGCAGTTTCCTTCTGTTTGTCAAACTGAGAGGGAGCTCTGTAACTTCTCTCTCCGTGGTGCTGAAAGCATCGCTGCTGTTGGTTAGAAATGCAATGAGTTACTTCACGGCACTGCAATGTACTTCGTGCGTATTTCTACCCTCCAGTGCCTCTTCAGGCAGGTTATCAGTGCAGTTCAGCTGGTTCCCAGTAGCTGAGGGTCTGGCCGTGCCAGGATCTCCAGTGGCTGTGCAAGTGAAACATGAAGCAGATTGTTTAAAGGTGTCTCTTTAACAAGTCACTGAAGCCTTTCTCTTCACATACAGAAGGGAATTTCCAAGGACTAGAGAACACTAAAAATGGTGGTTTACTATGTACAGGGCAACTCGTCTGTTTTCTGGTGCATGCCTGTAAAAGACAAGCTTATGAATTGCCAGGCTTTTGTAACAAAAACAACGTGCATACAGCCTTCCCAGTACATGCCTTTTACACCATGGTCTTGGGGAACCTGCTCTGAAGCAGAGCACTCCAGCACTTTGCTACTGAGTGCACAGCTTCCTTTAGAATCGTCTGTCTTGCCTTTGGCAGAGGCTGACAGTGCCCTGATTGAATAACTGCACACCAGGCAAAGAGCCACAGGGCAACAAGGCAGCTTTGCACCGTCCCTTTGGACACTGCACTCTCAGATGCATTTCTGCTGAGCTTTTCTGTCCCCTTGCAGTTTGTATGAGGGCTGGAGCTAAATGCAAAATTCACCACGAATCCTCCAGCTTGAGTCAGCATAAGGAAGCAGAAATGCCAGAAAACTGCAAAGGTTACGTTTTGATGCAATTCAGTGCACCGTGGAACTTGTTTGTTGTTTTCATTTGAAAGGTAACTCAGCACTGGGGATGAGCTGCCACACTCCTGTGTTGCAGAGATTCACCTTTGTGGCTGTTCTGGAATATGGAGAATAGCAGAGAGGGCCCTGTTACAGCTCAGTGCTAAGGCTGGAGGTTCCCATCATGAGGTGCAGTGGTGGCATGAACCCTTCAGGCAGCTTTGCTTGCTCTCCCTTCTTGCTGTGAGTGTTGTGGCACAGGTTCTGTCCAGGCAAGGAGCTGTGAGAGCACTCCAGCACAGCACCAGTGGGGTGAATCCAGTTCTGAGATGACTCTGATTTGTTCCAAGCAGAAAGATAGAACAGTCCCGGGTTCACTGAGATCCTGGGCTGACACAAGTGAAAACTTATTCCACCATATTCACCTAGTTTGTCTTAAAATCTTTCTAAGCTTGTTAGCCAGAAAGACTCTTGTTGGTATTTACATGCTCTGCTGCTGAGCACTGAAAACACGGGCTATTTAATATTTTGTTTCTGTCATCTGATAGTTAAACATTCAAACAAATAGCTTTGGGCCTTCTTTCATAATACCCCACATATTGCACAGGCATCCACAAACTCGTGTTGGTGCTTTGCATAAAAACTTCCTGTTCAGCACATCCCCAGTCAGTCAGGGATGCAGTGTGACCCTGCCTATCATGCTCTCATAACACTCCCCAGGCTCATCATATTTTCACTCTGATTTTAAAAAGAAAAAAAAAAGAAAAATAAAGTTTCAGAGGAACAAAAAGAATTTATATGACCCAACCACCACTGCTGTTCCTTCACAGCCATGCCCTTGTGTTACTGTAAATTCCCCATAATTGTTAATTATATCTATTACAGGCAAAAAAAGACACAAAACAAATTAGGCTTATTCAGGCCATCTATTAAATAGGTAGGAAAGAAGCTTTCTGAAGGATATACACAGTTATGCTTCTTTTTATAGAAACAGCAAGAATGCTGGCTTTGTGAAGGTCTGAACATGGGCTTCAGAGAATGTAATTAATATTCTTTCCATGTCTTCATTAAAAAAAAAAAAAACAAACCCATAACTGGGTAAAATTTTTGAAAAGAGAGTGACCAAAAAATTGAAAGTGACAATAAAACATTAATAGTGAACCCTAGACCTTTTTAGAAAATATCAGACAAAACATTGTCATCAACAAAGACAACTGATTTGAAGGATGCTGCCAGTTCTAGATTTTTGCCTTGTTCATTATTTTTAATGTTAAAGTATTTGGATTGTACTTCAAAAGGAAAAGCAGCTGTGTCTGATCTGTGGAACCAAGACAGAACTCCCACTGAAAATCAGAAAGGGCTTTCTAGAAAGGATTGAGGCTGTTTTCTATAGAACAGTTGTAAAACTCACCTGCTTTGATGGCAGCCAGATGGCTCTAAAATTCTCCTACACAGCTTGGTGTTTTTCCAAGTCAATGGTGATTTTGGCTAGCAGTGTGTACCTAAAATGTACTGTTTAATAAGCCCCACCAGGTCATTGCTGCATCTCCTGTAGCTCATGAGGGGAGGCTCTAACTTGGGTTTTCATTTACTTCACAAAGAGCCCAGAGAATGATTGACAAAGTGAGACTGATCCAGTTTGTACTATTATACACATTGCCTCATCTTTCTAATTCCCCCTCCCACAGCTGGTTGCTCCAGGCAGCTACTGAGACAGAGAAAGAAGGAAAAGGGAGAACTGGAAATGTTTAATGCCTTAGTGTGCATTCCTACTAAAATATTGGTCAGCAGTGGGGAGCTGTGACTCTTAAAGCTGGTTCTTCCAGGTGAGACTTCATGTGGGTGTCTCAGGGCCACAGAACAGAAATAAACTCATGGCCTCCCTGCCATATTTCATGAGTTTGGCCTTTCCTTCACTGTTTTTTGTTGGAGTCAGTGAGTCAGGAGTCTCTGAATTCTTCAGAGAGAAATCAGAGTGCAGGGATTGAATTAAAGCCTTTGAAGTATATTAAGCCACTCACACATAAAGTAGAAGTTTAAGTGTAAGTTTTAGTGTAAGTTTAAATTTTAGGATAAGTAAGTCAGTAAGTTTTAGAATGAGCTCTAGTGCTTTTAGTAAGTGAAAGGTTCAAATGCCAAAGTAGAAGTGTGGGTTCTAGTGAAGGATAAAAACATGCTGATGTTTTCAGTGGAGGCTCCAGGACCATGGCTGTAGACAGTGCTTAGACATAATAGAGCTGTAGTAAGTAAAGTGTCATATTTGGGACTGTTGCTCATGAATTTTCTCATTTCCCTTAAACATATTTTACAGAAAAAAAGCATTAGATTTGGAAAGTAGGACACTTTGAACTACACAAATTATCCTTGCTGTTGGTAGCCTGTGGGATTATGGACTCAGTCTGTGTAATTTTTTTTACTGTGTTTGATAACTGATGTCTTAGTTGCATGGCATGTTTTCATCAGAGAAAGCACTTGTGAGAATGTGTGTGTCTGCCTCAAGGGTGCATTATAAAACAGGAATAAAAATTTATATTTGGGATTGGGCATGCACTACAAGGTCCTGTGTATCCTGGGTGAGGTTTCTGGAGTTTTCTTGCAGTTACTGAGCACAAGAAAGTTTGGAACTCAGCATTCTTTAATCCTTATTCCCAGAGGGCTTTTCTTCTGTAGCCAAATATGTTCCATTTTCATAGAAATCTTACTTAGTAAAATAGACCCAGAGACAATAAATAATGCTAATTCATTTCCATGAAACATGTTCTGCTGTCTGCCTTCTTAAAAGGCACATTATAAATGGATTCAAAACTCAGAGATGAAAAATGTATGCTTAGAGGGCAAACTATGAGATAAATTATGTTAGTTGCCCTTCAGGATCAGCAATGAAACATGAATTATCAACATTTTGTCAGCTCATAAAGGGCAAAATATCTGACAAAATAATTTTAACAGAGTTTGTCACTGAAGGAGGATGAAAGATTTCCAGTGACACAAGCTGCTCATTGCAAAAGCCTAATGATTGCAAACATTACCAGAATTCAAGAGGTAATTTGTTATTGTAAAAATATCAGCAGTATTTAAGGATCTTTTTATTGCCCTGAATCCTTCCACCACCCAAACCTTCACTGATTAAGGTTTTTAGTATTTTTTTTTTTACAAATACATTTGGGTTTTTTCATATACTGGTAAAATTAGAACAAAAGAGCTTTCTATAAAATGATTTAACAGTTTTGTTCATCTTTTGTAGAAAACAACTCCAAAACCAGGAAAGGAATCAGCAGTTAGTTCTACCACTTATGTCCTCTCAGTCCAGGAGGCCAAAGTGAGTTTTGCAGTAGTGGTGTTGGAGCCAAAAGAGCAAGACAGAGACCTGACCTCCCTGGGAAAGGATGGAGAAGCCTGATCGACCCTTCCTTGGTTGCAAACACAAAACACAGTCCTGACTTCATTGACATCAATGGAAATTTCCTCACTGATTTCAGTAAAAGCCAAACTGGAGCAGACTCTGTGCCTTCATCTCCTGAGCCCTGAGCTTTGATTCTCTTTGGGAAACTCTGGGGAGGGGTCTGGGGGCTGTGTCCCTTCCAGGGGACTCCCCTGGGAGTCTGTGCCCCATGGGTTTGCTCTGTGTGCCCTCACTTGTCCCCAGGCTGCTCCTGGGGCCAGCAGGGATGGGAATTTGCTCCCTGGAGAGCCATTGGCACTGCAGGGTAATGGCACTTCCATCCCCCTCCCTGAGCAGTGAGTCATTAGGAGAGACATTGCAGCCCCTGTGGCGAGTGGCTGCTGCTCAAATTGTCCTTTTTCACACAAGAGAAAGTCACAGAAAGTCAGGGATGGATTTGTGTGCCCAGCTTCCTTACCAATCTGTAGTTTCTCTCCTCCCCTCCCCTGCCATGGGTTCCCTTGCAGCTCCCATGGGCACCGTGCCTGGGAGGGATTGGAGCTCCTGAGTCTGGCAGCTCTGAGGCACACATTTCCCTTCAGGCTGGGAGCTGTCTGTGCCATAGACAGTGTGTGGGATGTGACAGGGAAGGGCAAGCCATGGTGTTTTGAAAGCCAGTAAAATCAGGATCCATTTGTCTCTGCCTTGGCAAGGGGTGAAACATCCTGTGATTACGAAATTTCTTTCCTGTATGCAAAGAGAAGATGACAGCCAGCTATTGATTTGTCTCAGATATAGATAAGACTCTGCTTGAATTGCCTTCATTTCTTCACCTCCGAGACCTCAGCCAGCTCAAACTTGTAGCTGCCCAGTGCCAGTTGTGGGAAAGAAAATATTAGTGTATTTAAAGAAAAGTGAATCAAAAGTCAGTGTGCAAAAGCAATTTACTTGGTGAAAAGAGAGCTTGCTAGAGAATGACTCCACAGCCACAGATGAAATGCAAGTACAAAACATTTTTTGCCAGCTGTCATCATTTGTGTGAGTTAAAGAGCCTTGTGCTGTTTCACCTCAGAATTCACTGAGAAAGAACCAGATGGTTTTGGCTCTTCTGGCTCTGGCTGTTTGATCTCTTAGAAAGGACACAGCTTTTGCCTGTGGCTCCCTGCAGATACTGTGTGCCTCACACTGAAATCCCAGTATGATTCTCTGCTGCCTGACCTCCCACTCTGCTGGCAGGCTGTGCACACTGTGTGCCCATGGCCTTTAGAATAGCAGCATCCATCCCCCTGGGAAATTACTTGTCCCATCAAATGAGAAACACCTTTTTTTTTTTCTTTGGCTTCTGAGGAGCATTTTCTCAATATTTATTTACTTGCTGGAGTGGGAATCTATTATGGAAGCCAGTTTCTTTATTGTCTGAAGCAGCTCTCTGTACCAGAATCAGTTTTGGTCTTTACTGGATTGGACTCCCATGTCTATAATAATTACCCAGGGGTTTTAAGGTTACCTGAAATTAGCTACCAGCTGCAGGTAAGATGTTTAGATCACTGTTAGAAAACTGTTACTAGACAATCACATCACAGAGTGGGGAGAGACAGAGAAACAAACTCCTTGGTATGCAGTCAGATAATTTCATAGGAGAATGTCCCAAAGATGTGAAATCTTGAAATGCCAGTGGCCATTTTGCTGTTATTTCACTTGCACATATGCTGCACTTTATCAGCTGATGCTTGTATGTTTATTCCTAAAGAGGTTTTACAAGACCCTTGGAGAGTGAATAGCTTGTTGACTTTGTGTTTTGGAGCTAAAAAAAAAATAATGAAGGTAGAAAAAGTCTTTAAAAAATACCAAACTAAATAAGTTTTAAATTTCTGAACGTTAGCTGCAGCTGGCACTGTTACAGCATTTGAAACATAAATGCTGAAGCTTTTTGTTAGTATTACAGGATCAGAATCTGACTCTGGTGAGGAATAAAATGGAAATCCACAGGCTGTTTCCTTTGACCACTGAGCAAAATGACAGAAGTAAATGAACAAGTAATGAGTGTTTCTTAATGCTGCTTTTTAGATCTCCATGACCTGCAATGAAGTGATGTGGCATGAATTGCTTTCCTTGGAGCGTGGCTCAGGCTGGGCCCTGCTGCAGGTGCAGTGTGCAGTGGTTTCAGTGGGAGTGCACGCAGGGAAGGTTCCTGCCAGGTTCTGTTTGCAGCTCATGCAGGGCTGGGCACAAAAACCCCTTCCAGAGCCTGCCTGGCTCCTGGCAGCTTTCCTGAGCCAGACTGAAATAGCTCCTTACAGATCCAGCTCTAACCCAGTGCCACTGAGCAAAGCTGACAGCCAGGGCTTCGGGGTCCACCTTCAAAGGCAATTTTCCCTCATTTTTTGTGTCCTGCTTTGGATCCATTTTTTCATAGAAAGAGCTGTCAGATCACATCCACTGTGCAAGCTTCCCCACCAGGCTGCACAGCTGCTTGTTCTCCTCGTTCTCTGAAGGACAAACTGCTGTTTAAAGTGTACAAGGTTGTATTTTCAGTTCATAGCATCATGGCAAAAGGTGAAAGGAGTATGGAAACCCAGTATCAGCTGCACTGGCAGCATTATGCTTTATTTAAATGTCATGCAAATTTTCATCTCACATAGGTTTGTTTTGAAAAATAAAATATTATTTTGAGCACCTGGTCTGTCCCTCTGTCCTGCACACCCCTCACCTGTGTGAAGGCATTAATGAGCAGATACCAGGGGCTGGGTACTTTGGGGCTTGTGACTCCTGACTCCTTTTCATTCTCTTTAATTAATTGGAGAGCTACTGGGAAAGCTAGTGCCTGTTCTCACAAATCAGACCCCTAGAAAGAGGTAACTAATGCAGTTTGATTTCTGGGTGTTATTTTCTCTGCCTCTGAGGCACTGGAGATCACTGGAGCGAGGACAAATCACTGATGCTTGTGTGAGAAGCACTGAGCTACCTGGAGGCAGCCAGTGACCACTGTAATCCTTTGGATTTCTTTGTTGATAAAGTGGAAAAAGTGTTCCAGAGGGATGTAACAGTGGTGCTGGGACAATCATTTGGGGAGGAGGGGAACATTAAGATCTATTTCAAGGTTTACATGTTATGAAACTATTTCCATGTACCCCCTGACCAGGATGGGTGCCAGCTCTGGCTCCAGCAGCATTTTCCCCTGTGTTCAATCTTGTCTTTGATATACAGTGTGCTAGAATGAATGGCTGAGCTTCATTCCCCCCTCCCCTTGATTCCTCCTGTTTCACTGCAGCTTTCTGCCTCATCCCCCACGTTCATTCCGAGTAAAAATACAGCTGTGACTCAAAGCTCAGCTCTCCTGCCCCAGGGCGTGTGCATGCAAAGCTGCCGGGATCTGGGGCTGGGCAGACCTCACCTAATGCCTAAAAACACTCTCAGCTTGTGTGCTCCAAGTCGTGTCTGTGCAGCAGAGATATCCTGCAAGGGAGCTGAAATTTGGGGATGATTCCCTATCAGAAGCAAGCAGCATGTACAAGAGCTCTTCCAACATCAGTCTTAGCCAGGCAAAGCAGTTTTTGAAGCAGTTTCCTGTTTTTTTTTCCTTTTTTTTTTTCTTCCTGGTTTTATTTTGTTGCAGTCATTTCATAGTAGCTGATGTGTTTTTTCCTCAGTAGCTGCAGAGAAATTTTATGGAGTTTGCCTTTTATGTAGAGTAGCCTGGATATAAAATATCTTTGTAAAAATACTCTTGTTGTGGAAAAAATCATAGCACTTAATTTTATTGTTTTGAAATTATGTGGTTAGCCACAACAGAGTAAACTGATGTAACTATTTTCATGCTGGAAAGGTGTTACATCAGTGTGCTGCAAGCAAGAAAAATCTTGCTTTTTTTTTTTTTCTCCTGTGAGTCCCCCACACATAGAGATATTTACAGCAGAGAAAGTGTTGTCCTTGTAGCATGTTGGCATTCACTCTGCACGAGGGAGAAGAGACATTTCTTAGCAGTCAATAATCTGTGTGTTTATAAGGAGGTCACCCACTGCCCTTTGCAGTGGAGTAAAATGTACAAGGAGCAGGAAATAGGATCCCATCCCATGGAATATCCTTGTAATAATTTCCCATGTTTCCTCTTTCTGGAGTGGTAGAAAGACAAAATATCCAAGGTAGGAACCATTTTGTGTCTGCTAGAAGAAATGATCAGGATTCTCAGCAGTTCCAGGTCCTGGAACGTCCTCCCCCAGTAATAGGGGGAGTTTTTTGTGTGCTGTCCAAGCAGACTGGGTAGCAATGACATTTTTGTGGGCTAACCCAGGGCATTGCCAGATGCTGGTTAGGATAAATGGGTGTTTGCTGGTGAGTCAAATAAAGAAACAGGCAGCATGGGAGATGGCTGTTATGAGATGTGTGTCTTTCTAAATGAATCAATATTGCAAACAAACTGAAAAATGAGCAAACAGATGCAAATAAAATAGCATGAACTGTTTTTAGCAGTACTTGTACGTTGTTTTATACCCCAGTCTGCACCAACACAAATTAGGTCAAAGATAATCAATTCAGATAAAGGTTTGTAAAAATGAGATTCATCACTAAAGGCTTAGTTAATACAGAAGGTAATTAACTTTGCATAATGAGTTCTGAGGAAAAGATTAAATGGATCTTATATTTTCCTTTTTACAAATAATTTCCCATTAAACGTAAGAATTCGTACACAGAGCTTAAAACTGCAAACAAAAGGTAAATTCATTATTTAATCCTGTAGAATTTACTGTATGAACAGTGGTCTGAGACAGGTTATAGTGAGTGTGTTTTGTCTATTCATTCTATCTGATAACACTTCCTGAATAGAGCCAATATTATTTTCTTTACTGGTTGCAAGTTTTCATATAGCAACAGGGGAGATAAACACCTAATGAAATAGGAAAATCTCATTGTAAAGCCAGAGAATCAAATAGAAAGGATTACCTGAGGGGGAAAGAGGAAGGAAAAAGGAAGCAATTTAGCTTAATTCATTAACAAAAACCCAACAGATTTCATGCTGGTGGCATCCCAATATTTCACTGAAAGACAGATTTGCTTCTAGCTCTTCTTAGGCTTATATTTAAGTCATAAACAGGGAATTTCAACTTAAGTAACACAGGATTCTGATCTGTTGGAGTTGTGGTGGCTAGTTCTTGGTGAAGTGTATGTTCAGCATATGTCAAAAATCTTGATCTCACAGTTTGTAATGTGGAGGTGCACTGAGATGGAGTTCTTGGCTTGGATAAAAAAAAATTCCTTTTTCTAGCACCTGCCTTGTTAGAAAAGTGACTTCTCATGTAGGAGATCTCCAACTTTGCACAAAGTATTTGTATTTGTATTGATTTTTTTCAAAACAGAGTAAGTTCATTTGTGAGGTATGAGGTCACATATTGCCTTGGCACTGAGGATTTCTCTGTGTTCCATTTTACATGGAACACATTCCAGACTGGGTCTGTGATTAAGAAAATCTTCTCTGAGTCTGTGACATGTGGTACATGAAACACTATAATGAGAAATCAACTGATTTGTCTCACATGCAGAGATTCAGTTTTTTGTTTGTCTGTGTGTAGGAGCAGAGGGAAGGGTGAGAACCCAGAAGAACAGAACATTAGGGGGAGTTTCTGGTTTTAGTCCTGCTGGGATAATGAGGGCACACTTCCACCTGGTTGGGTTGGTGGGAGAATCCCTGATGGAGCACAGTGGTACAACTCCTAGGAAGAGGTGGAAAAATTCCACTCTGTTATTTCAGTTACAGCAAGACAAATTAGGTTATTAGTTCCAGACTGACATGTAATGTGGTCTGGGGGAAATTGCTTTCACACCTCACCTGAAGTCACCAGCCAAATGTGTGAAAAATCCTGTTGTCAGAGCACCTGGCAGCCAGGAATGTGGTACTGGTACCCAAACTGGAGTTTATTAAAATCGGGAATAACAGGAGGAAGTCTGGAAAATGTTCTTGCACAATTCAATTATGGGACTTTGTGAAGTCTGTCATAATTCTCTGCAGACCTAATTATGTGGATGGCTTTTCTTTAAACCCCACTCAAACCCACTTAATCCTTCCTTATGCACAGCAGAAATGGTTGGATGAGACTCCACAGGCTGTTCTGCAGATGGACTGCAGCTGTCCTGCAGAGAGTTTGTGGCTCAGCTCAGGCACTGGAAGCTGGACTCTGAAATGGTGGCACCAGTGGTGACAATGCTGGAACTGCTCTGAAAAATTCCTGTGTGTGAGCAAATCCTTTTGCACTCTGCCAGGATTTCTGAGGCAGTAAAGACACTCTGTGCTGCTTGGTGTTTGTGTCTATGTGTGGCAGGAGTGCACTGGGATGATGCTGAGCATCACTTGCAGGCCAGCTTGCATCTGAAGGCATGAGCTGCTGTGACCTTATCACGGCCACCATAAGGAAAAAAAAAAGTTAAATCTGCCAAACTTAGAATCAGCTGATATTGAAACAGAGGGTTTGGTTTCAGCTAAGTGGAGAATTGTGTGTTAATCCATGAATAATGTATCTGGGGATTTTTAATTCGATAGGATTTGAGTTTAAAAAGGTTTTCATAAAGAGGTATTAATTCCAACTCCCTTTGCTGTTTTCATGGTTATGTTTTCCTCATTTTTATGGATTTGCCCTCTAACCAGCTGAAGAGATGTGTGCAACCTTGTTATCACTGAGTGAATGAAAATTGGCTGGGGCAAGCAAATTGCCCAGACAGAGTCTTGGAATTGACTTCAAAGTAGCAAGGTTGAGCCCTGTAATTGCAGTGTCAGAGCCCCTGAGGGTTTTCAAGACCCAACCTGTAAGTATCATTAGGTAATTTATCTCAGTGGACATCCTTCTGCATATCCTGAATTTATTTACATCAGGAGCCCTTCCTATAAATTTCTATCACACTAATAAAATCTGTGTTTATGACAATATTATGGCATAATCAAATCACAACTAGGGCTTCTGTTCATTGTTTATGTGAAGATTTTAATAGGAAGCTGCTTTTATCTTTTCCAAGAAACTTTTGTTCAATATTAAATTCTGACTTCTTGGTCATTTATTGCTGTAAGTACTGAAATCCTGTTCTGTAAATATGGTTTTGTATTAGCTCTTAAACTACTGCAAGAGAGGGGACTACTGGGGAAAGTCCTCCCAGAGTATCCAGAGTATGGTGAGTCACAAATCAAAGACATAAAATAGAGAAAGCTAGGAGAACTCCCAACAGTGGAAAACACAGCCATGAAAATCATACTGATACTGCTACAAACCAGCCCCAAATCAAACACAGATTTACAGCTCCATCTGATTCTAGTCACAGGTAATTAAACAGCAGATTGTGCCAGTGCAGTGAGTCAGTGCCTTGCACACACCCTCAGGTGCAGAGGGAGGGACACGGGGCAGAGGTGGAGCACACTGCTGCAGGGACAGGTTGATTTGGCAGGATGGAGAAGGAGTGTGCAGTCTTTGTGGGGGCATGTCTGGCTGCAGGGGACACTGGGCTCACACATAAATCCTTCCTTCCTGAGCCATCCCCAGATAATGGGCAGTGAGTCTCAGCCCCCTGAGCTGAGCTTGCTCACAGCACCTCGGGTACCCAGGGCTGACAGCATCACAGCAGAGAGCTGAAATCTGGAACATAAGGGCAAGGGGGAACAAATGGATTTATAATCCAAATAAAGGATAGCAGTGCAGATTTTGAGGCCTGTTAAGTCTGAATATCACAGACCTATGCATGACATGAAATTTCTACAAGAACTCCAGCCTGGTGGTGATTCACAGGATCCTTATTGTCAGGGCAGGATGAACAATTATTGCCAGATGAGCTGGTTTTGTCAGGATATCATTACAACCAAGATGAAGCTTTCTATGCACAGAGCAGTTTCTTCTGGAGACATCTTTTTCCTGGGGGAAGTGTAAGATTAAAGGGCTGCATAATTACCCACTTAGGAAACTGGAACTGTTGTAAACTGACAAAAAACAAAGCCAAGAATAATTACTGCTTATAAATTTTACAGGATAGCAAACAAGACTTTAATTGATGCTTTTTTTAAGAGGCAAGATCATTATAGATCTTATAATTATGGATTTGTGCTGGTAAATATATTTAAATATGGGGCAAAGGCAGAAAATTGTCCCAAAATTAGAAAGTTGGAACCATCATTTAACTGTAAAACTTCTTGTTTGCAAAGTACTGAAGACCATCCTTAATTAGCAATCACTTTTACCACTGACTGCCTATTTCTGCTTGGGGATATGTGGTTCAGTGAGAAAATTCAAAGCAAGATTTCTTTCAGGTTCAGTTTTTAAAGCAGCTGTATTCAGTGCAATGCAGCTTGTTCTACAGAAGTACAGCAAAAAAAGATGGAAAGCAACTGAGAATCTCATTTGGGCAGTGGAAAACTGCAGGCACTTCCATCAGATGGAACAGGAGTTTTGTGTGGAGTTCTTTGAGTCTGATACCACAGGAACCAAAAGGACTTTCAGAGTCAGAGGAAGGAGTTATTTCATATTTCAAGAGAAATCTCAGTGAGACCAACTATACAAAAGGCTGAAATGGGAAAGAATAGACTGCTGCCAACAGACTTTCTTGCAAAGGTAAATAATAAAATATAAAAGGTCAAAGCTTGGAGATAAGAACAAGAACACACAGGATAAGCAACTAAAAGAATATTTTTATAGCCAGAGGCTCTTAGGTATGGAACAGACAGGGCAGTGATTCTGGGAGTGCAGTGGGCAATTGCACACAGTGCTTTTTATATTCTCTGCTCACCTAATTTTAAAATGGGGTCATATGGTAGAGTGTGAGTGAAATACTTTTGAAGTATTCAAACTTCTGTTTGAAGATATCTGGGCTGTAAATCTGTGATAATTAAATAATAAAAAAGTATTCATGACCTGGACAAAATAAATTCCAATGTTATAATTATGCTGTTATGCTCAGACCACAGCTGACTGATGGACAGGGCCATCACCAGTCACAGCAGATAAAATTTACAATATGGATTCAATAGCCTGATAATTTTATTTCCCTATAATAATTGTTTTCATGCTAGTATCATTTTGTGCATACAGTAATACCATTTTACTTGTTTCTTTGTCACTGAAAATTATCCTGGAGATTGCAGAACAGACAAAATAGTTTCATCCTGTCACTGGCTGTGACTAATCTCAATGTTGTCTCCACTTTTGCTTTATGAATTTTGTCTCATTACCAGAAAAAAAGCTCAATATGTGCTAAAAAAATAGGTGACTACTGCAAACCTGCTTTAAATAAAATGAAATGTTCATTCTTCCATTTTTGAAAATGTAAGAGAATTCTGTGTGAGGCTGTTCTGAATCATGTCTCAAAGCACTAGAGGTGTCATTGCTCACTGGGACAGAGTTAGAGCTTTACTTAAAGGCTCAATAATGTTCCCATAATCTTCTCCAGTGGTTCACATCACAAGAGCTCAAACCATTTAATGGAAAATAATAAATTATCCTTCAGCACAGCTGCTGCCAGGTAGGCCAGTTATCCACAATGTTAGAAGATAAATGAGACCCAGAGAGGCTGGAGATGTGTACAAGTAAAGGTGGTTTTTTTGTTTGGTTGGTTGGGTTTTATTCTGTTTTCTGAGCTCTTGAGAGCTAATTTTATAATATGTATCTAGGTGTAATTTATTTATGGTTTATATTCCTATTTATCAGTATTATTGGCTTTAATTCATGGTAGCATCAGAATAACTTCCCATCTGCTGCTTACATTCCTGGCAAGCAGAGAAAATGAGAGGTGGGCTTGTGAGAACCTCTTGACATTTGGGCTACACATCAGCTAAATATACTCCAGCCAGCACCATGATTCTAATAAGGAAATCCATCTTGTGCAGGCAGCACCTGTGTGTGCAGACACACCAGACAGCCTCCCTTTGCAGACCAGTTTTGCAGTTTTAGTTTAGAAACAACGACTGAAACATGGCTGTTTTCTCATGACAGACATTTCAAAATCTATCTCACTTTTTTTTTTACCTCAAGATTGTGTTATCTTGGGGAAAAAAAAAGTGATTTTTTAAATCTTCCCCAATTTATTCATTAAGAAATGAAGTCAAAACTTGCAGATAATACTAGCAGGATAACTTTTAAAAATACTTTATCTATGTTTAAGTACAAGGGAAATGTATTTTGTTCAAATAGTATATAATGTTTTTCCTTTGCTTCCCTTTTGAGAGAACTGGGAACTAAGCTCATACAGAGGTTGTTTGCTGAGATTTTGTAGTTTCATTCCTAGTCCAAGTTTTTGTCAGAAATTCTTCTTGGCTGTGCTTAGCCTGCCACAAGGGACTTCAGAATTTGTCTCCTCTTAATTAATTGAACAGCTTATTTTCTGATACCTTTTGGCTGCTGTTTTCTGCATAATTATGCTGAGTACATTTTGACCTCTCTATTTTCCCCTTTCCAAATCAATACAGCTGAAGCAGGCCTTCTTTCAGGAATATCTCTCCCTTTGAGTACACAAATGCTGCAGCCAACCTATTTTTCAGGTTCTAAATTCTTGTTTAACATGGAGGCCAAGTATGATGAGCCCTGGGAATGGGGTTTTCTAGTGGCCAAGCAGTTCTTTCTCCAAACCCCCCTTATATAAATTGGTTGCTTTCCATTCAGGGAGCACAGTCCATAGCCCTGCTTCTCTCTGGGTTACAGAGGTAAAAGATCAATTGTGGAGAAATAATCACAGAAGCACCCTGGCCTTACCAGCTGCCAGATTATTGCTGCAAAGTGATTTTTTGTCTCCTCAACCAATTTTGATGCCCTTGTGAGAGACTCAGCCTCCTGCAGGGTGAGGTCCTGCATCACCCTTGGTCCTCCTGGTGGAATGATTGAGCCTGACTAACAAAGTGATTGTCACTTTGGTTTAGGGAGTATTTCACTCCTGAACAGTTACATTGCAAGTAATAAGCAAAACAATAGAGAAGGCAGCCAGCACAGTGTTCAGCTAGAGTATTTTTTACTGCTTGAATTAATTACTCCATAGTTAGGTAGCTCTGTGATTTAATTTACATTCCTGAAAAACACCATTAAGACAGTCTGACTGGCTTAATTCATTTCTCTGCTTCCACACACAGATCAGCTTGACATCATTTCAATGGCTGAAACAACAATGATGCCTGAGGAAATTGAGCTGGAGATGGCGAAGATCCAGAGACTTCGGGAAGTCTTAGTCAGGAGAGAATCAGAGCTCAGGTTTATGTGAGTATCAGTCCTTCTGGGAAAACACTGTGCAAAATTAATCAAAATAGGAAAGAATGGTATTTAGAAGACTTTTATCTGCTTGACATTTTAAAAGGGAGAATGATGAAGAGCATCCCAGTTAGGTGAGCACTTACAAAGTGCCGTTGGGAAATGATTTTTGTAGTTGCAAAGGAAATTATCTTTTTTTTATTCAGCACCTTTTTTTTTTTTTTATTCAGCACGATTTGCAGAATACAGTAAATGGATCTCTTCCTTAAAAAAGGAAACTTTAGCAAAGTACATGTCCATGGAGTATCTTTTCCTACCTGATTTCAGTCCTTTGTGGCAAGGATATTTGTCTGAACAAGATATCCACAGGTAGGGGATTTGAAACTTCCACAGTCCAACCTGACTCAGGCTTTATCCCTACTTCATTAGCAGTCTCAGACAGTTCATGTCACAAGAGAGCACACTGTGTTCTGCACTAATAGCAGCCAAGATTTGACATTTGTTAAATGGAAGCCATTAAGTTATGAACACAAAACACTTTCTGATATATCAAACTAAATAGCAATACTCCCAAGAGGGATTTTCAAACTTGCCAAAAAGGTCAGGCATAGAAGCCTCACTAAAGGTTCATGAATATTAATCCAATTTAGATGGTGAAGGGCAAAGGGTTAATATTCCTAAATCATCAAATTTAGAAGATCAGAACTTATTAATAAGAAGTGTATTATTTTGAGGTGTCCTCAGTCTGTGAGTATCTAAGGTCAGAAACAAATGCCTTTGCTGACAGGCCAAGAATTCAGTAGCTCTAAAACCTGAGCATTAATGAAGCTTCAGCAGCCTGAAACACTCACTGGCTTTCTGCTCATGTTAAAGAGCAGGGCACTGGTGCTTTGACCCTTGCACTGAGGTTAATGGTAGTGCCCTGGCTGGCATTGCCAAAGCTGGGAGCCTCAGCCCTCTGCAAACAGCACTGACGTGTCTTTGGGCATTGTCCCAGGGGACTCCTGCCCAGAATCACTGCTCAGACCCCTTTGCAATCAGGGCTGGCAACAGTGGCATTTACCTTTAGTAAATGTGGTACAAATAAAGTGAACAGGAAAGGTTTTGTCACTCCTGCTCCTGGTAGTCAAGTAACTGCTTGGTTATTGGTTTGTACATAAATTTAATCTGCAAGAAGCCTCATCATTAAACCCTGCACTTCTCTTGACATTTTCTATATCAAACAAAGCAATGAAATAAACTGCCCCAGTGAATGAGAACAATTTTGCTGTTTGTTCTGGTATCCAGTCTGCTCTTTTCATTTCCCCCATGCTCACACTCTTCACTCTGTATTGCCTGGCAGGTGTTTGAGTAAGGGATTTAGCACAGGAGAGCTTGCTTATTGAAAAGGGGTGTTCACACTGTGCAACTGTTCTCCTCCTGGGTTAGATCTCATCCTCTCACTCTGCCTGGGGCTGCCCAGGGGCTCTCCAGCCTCCCCTGGCACAGCAGAGACAGAGCAGGGACTGCCAGGGCTGGCCCAGCTCCTGTGTGTTCTGAGTCACAGAGAGCCACAGCCCCTCTGCTCCTGGTGTGGGGGACAGGTGTCTGCCAACAAAGGCAGGAGCTTCTCTTTGAACTGGAGAATGTAAACCCCTTCCCTCCAAATTATTCTTTTAATTTTGAAATTAAGGGGCTTTCAGGCAGAGATATGGGAATTAGGAATAACAGTTCTTTACTAGGACAATTAAAATAGAAATGCAGTATTACAAAGAACAATCCCAAACCCTGCCAGAGTCAGAATCCAAGCTGGCACCCGTCAGTCAGGCAGGGTGTTGGCAGCAGTGCCATTCCATGGTGGCTGCATCCTCCTGCAGGGGCAGATGTGGCTCAGCTGGAGCAGTGCTCCTGGAGAAGGTGCAGTTTCCTCTGAAGGTGCAGGGATGATGTGGAAAGGTCTGGCTTTCCTCTGGGATCCAGTGGAAAGAAGGTTCCTTGGTGTCCAAAATCTCAGTTTTTATCTGGGTAGGAAAGGCTTGGCTCCTCCCCTGGCTGGAGCATCTCCCATGGGATGATGGAATTTTATCAGCCATGCCCTGGGACTCACTGGCCATGAACAGGAGAGATCTCCTGGAGGGAGGATGGGCTGTGGGAAAGGTAAAGATGATTGCCCCAGCTGGTTTAAAGCTGGCCCATGAGCAGATAATGTGTGCCAGGAGATCAGGGGCACTGCCCCAGCCAGCTTCAGCAGATGGGGACAGAATCCACATTTCTGGCCACATCAACCCAACACAGTTTGTTAATGCCTCTGAAGGGAATGGCCAGAGGGAAGCAGGTTGCTGTGGTACCCAGGTGATACAGCAGCACCTGTTCTTTACTGCCTCTTGTGCTGGATAATTTACACTGACAGAAGGGCTTGGCTACATTTGTCCTCAACGACAAACATCTTTCAATGATAAATTAATTTTAATGACCTATGCTGAGATTACCAGCACAAGTCATGGTTACCTCAGGGGTCCAAGTTTTGTATCTGTTCCACTAAGCAAATTACATAAACTCTGACTCACAGACATATTGTGGAAGACTTCATATGTAGCCACATTTTATTTATTTTTCATTTGGTTTCTGAGGTCATGAATTGCCAATATCCAAAGACCAGAAGTCTGTATGCAAGTCATGAATTTTAGTAACTGATTTCTTCTGACAGGACTAGATTCCCCTGGGAATGACCTTTACAGCCAGCCACATGAAGCTGAGCCTCCTCAGCCAGGTTTAGGCAGGCTCAGCTTTGAGCACTGCTAATGAGCAGCTCTGCACTGCACTCAGAGCAGAGCCCAGACCAGCTGTAATGAGAGCCACAGCTCTCTAGTTCTTGCATCTGCTTTGGCTTTCCTTTAATCATAGCAAAAGGATAAGACACACACATAGTATTAGAGAAACTGTGTGCTATGTTTGTATTCTCCTCTTTGCCTTCCATGCTGTCAGGAACAGAGTAGAAATTCTCTTGGGTTAAATTGGTTTTTTTTTATAGTCCTATGAAAGCATGAACACGATGAAATGATTCTGTGTCACTTGCACACCCAGCCACAGCTCACATTTTTTAAAGTAATGGCTCATTCTTCTCCCTGTCTTCTGTCTGACTGATCTTTTATTCACAGGTAGCAGATCCTAAAGCAGGAGAAGCACACTGTAGCTGTGCTTAAAGACAGCAGAGCTCTGTAGCTGGCTCAGAGTGTCCCCAGGGTGCCCGTGGCTCCCTCCTGTCACAGGCACACGTGGCCACTCACACACCAGTGGGTGCCACAGCTTTTCCCTGCACTTACAAATATTCACACTCAAGAATCAGAAAACAAAACATTGCAAGCTAGACCTGCTGCTGATGGAAACCACAGCAAGCTCTTCCTCTGTCAGGTTTAATCCATGGAAGGAATATGCTCTAAGGCTGCTAAGTGAATTTACTCTTTTCCTTGAAGAAGATGCAAATGTGGTAGCCATGGAATAAGGACATTAGGCATTTATCAGCTAAAAAACCCCAACAAACCCAGCTGGAAAGGAGCCCTGGCAAGGTCTAGCTGTTCAGTGGACATGGAGTTGGTTTGCATTTTTCACACCAAGGAAAGGCTGTTCCTGTTGATCTGTGAGATCACCAAGAGGGCAATGCTGTTTCTGGCAGTTCCTCAGCTGGGTCTGTGTCTCTTTAAAGAACCCAAACTCTGCCTGAGGGAGCCCTTGGCATGGCAGAATCCCAGAACTGGGAGCTGGAAGGGGCCCACTGGCTGGGGGACATGTACTAGCACCCCTCAAAATGATTTTGAAACTCAGAAGATATCTTTGAGAACATGTTGCAGTTTCATTGCCTGTATCCCACAAATGCTGTGCCCAGTCCCACGGAGCAGCACGTGCTGGTTTTCAGTGACACACCAAGGATTCACTCTCAGACAAGCATTGATATTTCTGTACTCTGCCTATCACTGTATTAAAAAAACTTCCCTAAAATAGAGAAAAAGCCATCTGTGAGAACAGTGGAAACAGGTTTTACCCTGTTTAAAAATGAAACAGCAAAAATTGTTAAGTGAAGACCATGAATATCTGTGCAGTTTCAATAAGTGTAATTTTTCACTCTTTTGTACTACTTTGCAGTCCTTTGTACACTCTTTTTCCTCTGCCTTGCAGAGAGAAGTAGAAATTCCTTACTGGTGCAGAAAACATAATGTAAGATATTATTTCAGTAATTAAAAATTAAAGCACTTAAAGATGAAATGTTGTCACACAAAGATACATTTAAACAGTGTGGCTTTCTGGAACTCTGAAGTGAAGCAAAAATGTACACTACAGAAACTCCAACTGACATCTCTGATGTTCAAATTTGTAATAATTTGAATTGCAAAGCATGGCTTTTAAAATCCTGCTGCATGAAACTCAATAAAATTAGATGTGTGGCAGCTTATTCTTAGCCTGTCCCCTGAAATTTTTTGATTTGAAAAGCAAGGACAGCAGATGAACTCTTTTATCTATTTGCTATATACTACAGTGAAATATGTCATCCTGTAGTGTATGCTTTATAAGAGGCCAGTTTTCTGATAATTCCTGTTTTTATTTTTATCTATACAAAGAAACAAAGAAAGCAAAATGAGCTGAAGCAATGGACTAACAGGTCATGATGTTTCCCAAACCATTGTGCCAGTTGCAAGTTTGTAAATGTGTCCTTTGCTTTGCTCCTTATTTTTGTTTCCTCAAAAAAAAAAAAAAAAAAAGAGTGCAGCTGAAAGCAGCTCTTCATACCCAAGAAATCCACATCACTTCTAGCTGAATACCTGCTTGCTGTGAAGAATTACCTGAAGTTTATAAGGAGACAGTTTTCAGATTATAAAATCAAGCTTTCCTCAATTAGGTAATGCCACAATTTATATTGCACAATCGTATTTTAGCTCAGTCTCAGCACAGCAGATGCCCTGTGATTTGTTCTGTAATTACATTACCAAATCCTATTTTTGTCTCTTGCTGAGTGCCCAGGATGGACTCCTCAGGATATGTCCAGGTCATCTAGAAATTGTGGCTGTTTGTGGCATCTCTCCTTCAATGATGCTGGTACTATGGAATTTCATAAAATTGTGCCAGGAGCTGTTGTGACCATCTCAGCCAGCCCAGGAAATGAAAATATAACTTGAAGGCATCATATGCTATCTCCAGCTCTTCTGGGTTTGTTTTTAGAACAGCTGAGAGCCAGCATGTATTGATATGAAGGAGACAATATGTACAGAAAGCATCCATTTATAGCCAGCCAGCATTCCCCTCCTTCGCTTCTCGGGCTTCTCTCAGCTCCTTTCTTAAAATATCCTGTATGGAAAGAGTTCTGGGTCAAATGGAAATGTTCAATCTGTCTGTGCTCTTGAGGAAAGCACACACACCACTTCAGAACATGCTCACTCTCTCTTCCTTTCTAATTCTTCTGTCCCACTTCCTTTTTTTTTTTTCCTTTCCTGGTGAGATAACAGACCCAAAAGCTGAGGGAGCTGCTTGGGCAGCTCCTCTTTGTCACACATTTAATGTGTTGCTGCTGTGGATGTGTTTGGAAAGACATGGTTGTAAAAATGGATGATGCATGTGTTAGCTTAGTTGAGCTGACAGGGACAGGCAGCACATCCTCAGACCTCTGTGTGATACAGAGCAGATCAAAACTGACCTTAAAAATCCTCTGCAGAGCAAAATGAATGCATTTAAAATGCATTAGCATGTTGGGACCCAGTCAGTATTGTTAGTAAAGGTGAGATCATCTCCCCATCAGTTACTGCCTGTTCCTGTGGAAAGGCATGGAGCTCTCATGGAACAGCATCCACTGTCATCATGGAGCAGCCTGTGGGAAATCTGCCAGTGCCTGACTCTGCTGCCTTCCCAGATGGAAAGCAAAGCTTGAAGCTATATTGGGTGACCTTGAACTAAAACTGTGAAAAAGTTGCTTCCACCTGTGATGGCTGTCTTGGGATGGTTATTTCTGCCAGGTAGGTGATGCTGAATGGCAGTTTTTTAATGCATAGGGAATAGAAGATACTAAACATGAAGCCCTATTAGGTTGCTTTAGGCAATCACTAAAACATTTTACTCGTCCAAGTTTTGTTTTCTCTGTAAGAAAGCTGTAAATACAATGGTGTATTTGCTTACTGTCTGTGTGGTTATTACATCACTGAACCAATGCTGTGAAGAGGCCAAATTCACCTCCACACTGACTCAGAACTGAAATTGGTCATTGTCTTTGTACACTCTCACCATGCATTAGTAACACTCTCTCTCTTCTCCAGAGCACTCATAACACCTACATCATCCAAATTCTGTAGTGTCTGTGTGTTTTTACACAAATTAACTTAGTCAGATTTTGCCACATGGAGAAATATTCCCCTCTACAGTGGGGCAATTTCAGGAAAACTCTTCTTGTTATTATTGATTCATACTAAAACTTTGTAACTGGCAGAGGAGATGGCCAAGCTCAAGAGAATTTAACAATGTCAGTGAAAATGAAAAACAGACAGCCTCTCTAGACACTGTTCTGAATTTATGTGAAATACACCTTAAATATGACCCTTCTGGGACTGAGAATTTCGGATGCCATCTCCAATTCTCTGAAACAATAGCTGAATTACATTCCTGTGCAAGCTGTGGCTCAGCAGCTCCCATGCCCTGTTCCTCCAGCAGAGAGCATTTTGAACAGGAAGAGTTGAACTCTAATAGTGCAGGTTGGTGGCAGGGGCTGTGGTTTGTGAGCTGCCCTGCCAGGCAGGCTGGCCACAGCCTGCTCCCTTCCCTGCCAGCTCTGTGTCCTCCAGCAGCACCAGGTGCTGAGCTAATGACAGTGGGATAAACACACACCAACAACGTGTTCTGCATTCGTTAAATGCTGCCTGTGATCTCACTGATTATAACTGGAAGATTTAAGTAACTGAGCCAAGCCAACAGGGACAAAAAGGAGTCAGGTACAGAAGAAGAACATCAGGTGGAGGTTGGTCCACTGAGGCAAGAAGAACTGGACTCAAATTCCACAGGGATTAGGTTGGATATAAGGAAAAATGTTTTGCCTGAAAGGGTGATGAGGCATTGGCAGAGGCTGCCCAGGGCAGTGGAGGAGTCACCATCCCTGGGAGTGTTCAAAAGCTGCAGGTGGCACCTGGGGACGTGGTGTAGTGCTGAGGAAATGCTCATTAATCTTACAGGCATTTTCCAACTTTAACAGCTCAGTGATTCTGTAAATTCATTGTGCTCTTGTCGTCCCAAGAACACTTTCACCACTCAGATTTATGGCAAAGCCACACACACCTGCAGTACCCAAAGGCAGCCTCCACTGGAGTCCCTGGAACCTGCAGCTTGACATCATTCCCATCTCTGTAACAATTCTCTTTTTTCTGCACATCTCTTCACTCCAACCCCCCAAATTCCTCTGCCACTGCTGGTTGCTCTTGGCTGCTTTCAGCATGCTCATTGGAGACACCACCAGTGATCCTTTTATCCCTTCATGGAGACCTTCAGTTACAAAATCTTGTTGGCTTGTGGCACCTGATTCTCCAGAAATCCCAACAATTACAAGCATTTTACTCCTGGGGCAGGAATGTATTAAAACAGAACTAAAAATAGTCTTAAGTGCCTGCAAACCCTCCTGGGAGAGAGGGGAGGAAACCAGCAAACCTGGTCTACATTCCTTTTTTAACTTCAAGCACTTCAATCCAATAACAAAGGAGAAAACAAAGGAATCTCAGACCTCCTCTTACAGACATGCCAGAGGGAACACAGATCTATTTCTAACTTTGAAAGTCATTCAGCAAAGGCAGGAGCTCTCTAGACACACTGAACTGCTCTGCTCATCCTGAAATCAATGAAAATGATATTTGATGCTTATGTAGGTGTTACTAATAGTTCTTACACTCAAATATTAAGTATTTGTCAGTCTTGTTGGCCATCTCTTTTTTTTGCTGGCCATTAAGGGGGTGATTTTTCTGTGAGCTTTCATTGTAATTTTTGCTTTTTTCCTATGCATGTCTCTAAATGGCTCCTAGGTCTTACACTGAGGAATTTGGTTTTCATCCTTGGCTGAAAAGAAGATAGAAAAACTCAGCTGAAACAAAACAAAACAATTATTTTGTGTCTGGTACAGAATGTTTCTTTCCTAAGTCCTGTGCTGTTTATTCGTTGTGAGGTCTGGGTTTTTGTTGTTTCTTTCTGGCAAACAGAGTCTGCTTGTGGGTTGTGATGATGTAGCTTGAAATATCCAGAGAGAAAAGAATAATACCTGGTTGTGTGAGGTCTGCAAGCATGCAGAGGGGATTCTGCAGTGAGCCATGGGGAGAGAGAAAAGCAGAAGTGCAGGCAGTGAGTCAGGAATGCATGAAAAGCACTCTGAGAATTCATCCCCAGGTCAGGACTATTGCAGTCACTCCAGGAATGGATTTGGGCTCCCAACCAGGGAAATGTTTTATCGAACACATAAGTCTTTAGGATTTCTGGGCAGACATTTAAAGTTCAGCTCTGCAGGAAAAACTGCCATATTTTAACTGCTGTTTGCTTCTCTGATGTTTTTTCTACAAGGTGAGAAGTGTTTTCCCAGGGACTGGAAAGAATGTGCCATCTCTTCCAGGGAAGAGAGAGAACCTCTGTAGGTTAGGAGACCCAAAGGAATTTTTTTCTCCTCTACTCTGCAGATTGCTGCTCTCCTTAAGATTTCCAAAAGCTCTTTTTACTTCCTAGAGAGATCTGATAGCAATACCAAGGTGCTCTCAGTCAAGCCCTGCTGACCATCCAACTTCCCAATGAGAAACACACTGGGATTTCTTTTTTTTTTTTTTTCCAGAAGCAGCATTAACTTCTTCTGGAACTGCTGTAACTACTCACATCCAACATCCAGAGCACAAGGGGGAAAAGAAAGGAAGGTTCACAGTACCAGAACAGATTAAATGGTCTTCCAAGAGATTTCCTTTCCAGGAGTTCCTCTTCCCTTTTCTTCAAGGACAACAAGGCAGCTCTTGCCCAGGGCAGCACTGTCACCCTGCATTCATTATTATCTGCAGGCAGATGTGGGATGTGCTTTGTAGTTACAAGCAGCCACAGATCCTGCTTTCATTAAGCCAGATAGATGAAGCTTTGGTATGGTCCCATATGTCCTTCAGCCCTCCCTTTCCTCATTTAACCTTTTTTTTATTACTTTTTTCCCAGTCAGCACTGTGGAGTGGATGAAACACAAAGGCTGTTTGACACAGATGGGAGGAAAGATGTTCCCTGTGCTTGAGGGGATTGGTGCAGATGGTGGGTTCAGCTTGTGTCCATCAGCACAAGGCACCAGCCTGCAGAACTGGGGCTCTGCAGAGGTCATCTGGCTGATTTGGAATTTGTGTGGCCACAGAGCTGTTACAGACCTGAAGGGCTTTGGCCACAGATTTACTTCCCTGCTGTGTGTTACAAGGCAGGAAAAACATTTAGGTCTCAGGAAAAAGAGATGCTGAGAATGTACATGGAGTACCAGCTACATGCTCTGCAGTCAGATTAAAAACCAGCCAAAATAATGGGGAGCAAGTGCAATGAAAGCTGCAACATGTGGCCAGTACCAGTCACAAATTAGGCACAGGGACTCTAGGGACTACTGAACATGAATGATCTTGCTCACTTGGAATATACTGCTGATGATATTTTAAATTCCTGAAAATCCTCAGAGAAGAGCAGTGCCATTAGCTTTGTGGATTCCTTAGTGAGGGCAGGCAGCCAAACTGATACAGTAAAGTATTTTAATTAGTGTGTTTCAGAGCTTCAGAATGAAGCCAGATCTTCTGAATCACAAAAAAAAAAAATCCTCTCTCTGTCTATCACAGAGACCTCTTTTGTAGAAACTCACTGTTCTCTTCACTAGTTGAGATTGTGGCCCTATATCATTTGAGTGCAGCAGCTCAATATTGAACATTTCCTGCCAAGAAACTGTCATCCTTGTTGGGCATGGTCATCTTAGGCTAATGTATGAACATGACACCCAAAGAGCACGAGCACTGGGTAGAGGAGGAGCTGTGAGCCTTGCTCACATCCCAGCACGTTTTGAATGCCAACCCTCCTGGGAGGACAGCGTTTAAGATTAATTGATAAAAGTAATTTCAGTACCAGTTAGTGTGATGGATCTCAAGAGTAAAACAGGCTTTGCTTGTGATGAGCATGAATAATGTGGGGAGCCTAAGTAAGAATATTCATCAGTAAAAACATCTCTGCCTCCAAATGTCCTAAACACACAGAGCAAAGGCCCGTGCACTGCTCCTGGGGCAAACATGCTGATCCTCCCAGTAAAACCCAGTCTTACCAGGCAGTAAAAGAGCAGATCCCAGTGAAGTGACAGCAGTGCACAAAGGAGGAAAAGAGGCCAGCAATAAGGATTATTAGGAGAGGTATTTCATGGTCTGTGAGAGTAGCAGAACAGGCAAGATGGAGTTAACCCAAGCAGCAAACAATGGAAGGATCAACATGTTTTCCTAGCAGAGCAAAGAGCTGAAGGACAGCTCCCTGCAGAGACCTTGCAGGGGTGGCAAGGAGAGTGAGAGCTCTTGGGCTGTGATTAAAGTCTGATTTGTGCCAGAAACACCTACATTTTCCACCCCTCACTTAATTCAGTGGTTTGGCTGCACTGTCCTTTGGGGTTCACTCTCAGTGCTCACACACAAATCCCTGAGCCTCCTCTGCTGGAGCAGCACAGGCCAGCCCCACTCCAGCTGCTGGGAACAGCACCCAGCCGTGGGCAAGGAGTGTTGGTGAGATCCAGGCTGGGAATCTGCCATTCATCACACAGGCTGGGCTCTGTGCTCTTTCAAAATGGAGCCCCAGGTGCTGCCCTTGGAGCAGCACCTGAGCCTTGGCAGCCTCTGTGGCTGAGACAGAAATGAAACCTGTGCATGAGGCTGATGCTGAAAGCTGCTGCCTTCCAGGGGATGATTCAGCGTGGCTGCTCTCAGCAGAAGCAGCAGCTTCAATGAGAATTGAAGGTGCAGCTTCTGCTAATGTTAATTTTTTTTTTGTTTTTTAAGCTGTCTTCTGTGTCTTGACTTTAATGGACTTCCTGCACATATCAAGGATTTGAAACATTCAACATCAGCCATGGAGGACATTCACCCAAGGCACAAAACCTCAGAAATAGATAAATGCCAGATTATGGCAGTTTCCAGATCTCTGGTGTTAGAGCTGAATTATTAGTAAGAAAGACACAAAGAAAGTAGAATATAAAGGTAGAATATATTCTACTACAAAGGTAGTAGGATATAAACCTTGCCCTGGCTGTGCCAAATAATGCATCAGCCTCTGCTGCCCCTCCCCAGGCTCTCTGCTCATTCTCACCTTGCTCTTTCCTAGTGAAACCTCCTGCTGCAGGGGGTGCCAAATGGCACACCTGCCTTTTCCCAGGACCATTGTGGATACAGGTGCCCATTCCAGAATGTTCTCTGATGTTCCAGAAAGTCAAAGGCATCTGAAATTATCCATGGTGACAGGTATGAACAGAAACTGGAACCAGTAAGACAAGGGCTCAGTGGGCATTTAGCATTAAATACCCTTTTCTTTCTGTGAAAGCAGGTGAGTACAGAGTGTCAGGATCCCCTTCCAGGTCCCAGCAGGGGCCAGGGTCGTGTATTCAGGTGAGATCTGGCCAATCCCACCAACACAGAGTGGGGTTTGCATGTCTGACCATGCTTTTTGTGTTTCTGCAGGATGGATGACATCCAGCTGTGCAAAGACATCATGAACCTCAAGCAGGAGCTGCAGGGTTTGGTGGCAATCCCAGGTAATGGCTGTCTCCACCCAGCATTGGGATAATTCCTGTGCTCTGGCACCATCCCCATCCATCCCCCAGCAGTCAGGATCTCCTCCCCACAAGGTGGAGTTTTATCTCTCTTTCCTCTAGTCCTTGTTTTTAATCCCCATTTCCCTGCCCGTCTCTAATCTCTCTAAATTTCTTTTCGTGCTGTATTTCACTGCTCCCATGGCAGCACTCAAACAAGGAGCACATTCCTTATTTCTTGCACTCTGTTGGCAATCTCCAGGGAGCCAAGTGGCACAGAGATTGTCAGGTAGAAAAGACAAGTGCTGAGATACCAGAGATAAAAGAGAGAGAGGAGAAGGATTTATAACCATCACTGTGAATGTGATTGATTTTTTCCTTGCTACACCAACCCATTGTCACATCTGTAGTTAAATCTACCTTCTAGGATCAAGAACAGGTTTCTGCAAACAACAAAGCCCAAACCTCTGGTTTGTGTTTTGCTGTAAATCTCTGCAAATTCCCTGTTTGGAGGAGGGGCAGAGCTGTGGGCAGTTCTGCAGTCCTTGGCTCAAAACTCCAGCTGCCATCAGTGACTCACTTCACCACAGCTTTGCCATTTTAGCTGATCCACAACAGCTCTACTCTGTTCAGGAAAAAAATAAATCCTGCCAAACACCCAGCAGCTGCAGCAGGCCATTTGCACACGTACTGCTGCACAGCCTCCAGCACCCTGCAGAAGTTATTTGATCCTGCTTAAATATTAAGTCCAAGTTTTGACTATCCTTTGGTAATCCTCGTTTTTCCTCCTCACATTTTTTGTGCAAATTTGAAGGACAACTTTGTCCTCAGAAAGGAGAGAGAGGGACTTGTTACAGAGAAGTCTCTCTGAAACTCTGAAACCACCCACTCTTAGCTGTGTAAGAGCTTTGCCACATTTTGTGCCCAACAGAAAGAGATTAATAGTAAATCTTACTTTTTCTTTCCTTTTACTTCTTAGTAGAGGTCACATTTTAGATTTCTAATAATAACACTGTTGGTCCAGTATTTGTTCAGATGGGAAGGATCACAAATCCCAGAAACTATCTGTGAGTGATGTCCCTTGCCTCATTTTCTGACTGCAAGCTTTCCTGTCCAGACTTCTAACTAACAGATAGGGTTAATCAGCTTTCATTCTTTTGGTGCTTCTGCTGTTTGGGTTTTATTTTTATCTTTTAGATGTGGTTTTCCAGTCTCAAGGCCTCAAGCAGAGACCCACAGGCAGCAGTGTCTCCTTAGCACTCCACAAATCTCAGCAGAATTAGGAATCCAGGAGGTGAAGTCCCAGCAGCAGCATCTGCACAGGAGCCCCAGAGCTCTTGACAGAGGCAAAGCAGCTGCTGGCACTGGCTGGGGGCTGGCACAGCCTGTGCCCAACCCAAAAAACACTGCCAGGAGTTGATTCATTCACAGCATCTCTACCATCATTTTCCTGTAAGAATAGAGATTTGTGTAGAGAGCTGCTCTCTGGTTTCAGTAGACACAGCTCAGCCAGTTTCAGTAGATGTGGAATCAGTCTCTCAGTACACAGAATATGCAGTATTTTGCCATGGATATTAATATTTTTAGTTTCCTGAAGAATATAATGGGATATAACCTCAGTTTAGGAAAAGGATGGATTCAAAGAAAGAAGAAAGTAGCTTCTACCTTCAAAAGTGAAGAGAGTCCTTGCTCCTTAGCCATAAGAGACAAAGCAAGAAAAAGCAATATTTCTAAGCATTCTTTTTTTTTTAAAATCTGTACTAAAAACAATTATTTTCAAGTGTCTGACTAATTAGCTATTTAAAGTGTTTTGTACCTTAAATCAGCAGGCATAACACAGCTCAGATGCATCAGGCTGCAGGCAGCTCACTCCTCCCCCAGCTCTCACTGTACTGAATTGTGCAGTTCTCTGAACACAGCCCAAACCCCAAAATCTTGATTTAATACAAACTCTCTTCATAGCTGATCAAAATTTTCAGCTTCTCACAGAAATATATGAGCTTGGATTTGCCTCTGGCTTTCTCATCTCTGCTGCACTTGCTAGGTTGGAAGAGTTTTGTCTTAAATACATTTCCTTTAGAGCCTGAAACGACAGCTCTGTAATCCCTAACATTTTTGACTTTGTTTGTGACAGGCACGTCTTTCATGCCACAAAAATTGTTGTTTATAGACAACCTAGCCATTCCAGACTGGAATGTCCAATTAACAAGGACATACAGTTATTACTCAGATTTTTGAAGCACAGGGAAAATAAACTTGAATTTATTTTCCCATGTTTTACAATTTATGCTATTTGTGGGGATTTGCAGCTCACCTGCCTTGTCAGAGTAGAAAAAAAAGTGTTGTTTTCAACAAAACTGTCTTGAAACACAGAGAAATAGTTCCTTTTGGTGTGATCTCCTTGTCCCAGAGGTCACATGGAGTTTGTACATTGGATTTTAACAAAGCATCTTGAACTATTTTCTTGCCAAAGCTCTAAAAAAAAATTCCAAGCAATGTCTTGCAGAGTAACTGGGTATTAAAAGCAGGCTTGGCAAACCCCACAGAGCCTTCAGACCATTAAGCTGATCAGAGCAGCAGCAAGTGCAGGGAGCACAGAGCAGTGACCTGCTCGCTGGCTCTGGGTGACTCAGGTCTGCAAAACCATCAGCAGCTGCTCCTCAGACATCTGCACACCCACACCACCCCCTCACCCCCCAGAGCCCAAGGTGATGCACTCCTTTCTCTGTTTCTGACCAGAAAAAGAAAAAACAAAGATGGAGAAGCAAAGAGAGGACGAACTGATTCAGAAGATTCATCGGCTGGTACAAAAAAGAGATTTTCTTGTAGATGATGCAGAGGTGGAGAGATTACGGTGAGAACCAAGAGCAGCTGAACTTATTTAGTGACATTCCACAAGCCTAATAATGCAATAGATTATGTGGCAAAATTTAAATCAGTATTAATGGGAGAGAATTGGTCCTTCTTCAAAACAACTTACCAAGTTAAAAGCCTCCTCCCCATTCCATAGGAAAAACATTAAAATTAGATTACTCTAATTCCGTGTCTCTTTATCCCATTAATGGTTCAATCATCTCATATGAATAATAGTGAGCTTTGGCCTATTATTTTCCTACCAGAAACAGTCTGGGCATTTATCATTTAAAAGAAAAGGATTTATGCTGCTTCCAGGGAATTCTCTTGGCATAACAAGTAGATATTAAATGGAATTCTACAAGGGGCATATTTGTAGACATCTAAAAACCTCCATTTTTAATTATTCATGTTGTCAGGTTGATTACTACTATTCCCATCTTTGATTACTAATATTCCCAACCCCAACAACAACAAAAAACTCCAAACCAACTAAAAAGCACTCAGTAGTAGAGCCCTACCTAAGGCATAAGCAGGTTCTGGAGGGTTTCATCTCTGTAGCTTAGCCCAAGAAAACTGTAGTCTTCCTCCAAAGTTCCCCTCCAGCACCCAAATCCAGTCTTTTCTTTGAGATCAACACTCTACAAGACTCAGCTGTGCTCTCCCTTCCCCCTCTTTCAGCAGTAAAGACTCAATCCATTTATCCAAAATGGCAGTATCTCCTCCAACACATTTAAATTCTGAGCAAGCAGGGAGAGGATAAAGCAGAGCTTTTGCCAGAGCCCTGCAGCTGCTCAGAGAGCTGGCCAGAGGCAGAGCTGGGAGCAGCCTGGGCTGGGGCTGAGCCCAGAGCTCCCACTGAGCCCGGGCTGCAGATCTCAAACCTCAGCAGCACTTGGCATCCAGGCAAATATTTTGCCTTTTAATGAGGGGCAAAAAGAAATGTTTCTAAAAATAGCAAAGTAATTAATTGTTTGCTAGTGATTTGATCCTATCTGCTCTAGCTTTGACTGCCCCATTTAGAGAGAAAACTGACATTCCTCTACCATTTTCCCTTCTTTCCCCCAGGGAAAAAGAAGAGGACAGAGAGATGGCTGAGTTCCTTCGCACCAAGTTAAAACCCATAGACAAAGCAACACAGTCTCCTACCAGTGAGTTCCTAATCATTAACAAAAAAACAAGAACAAAATAAAGACTCCAAAGACAACAGATTAAAAGAGCATTTTCACAGGGCAGCCTGTGGCAAAAGCTGGGTGAAGTTAGCTGCATCACCTAGAAACAGCCCGGGGTGTCAGCAGCTGCTGGGCCCTTACACTCCAGATGCCAAATTACCCCTTAGAACTGAATTTCAGTGGCCTATAGCCACTTCAAATTGCTCTGTGTGTTTAAAATATGCAAACTGTATTTGTGCACTCAGTGCCACAACCTGCTTTTCTAAGCAGTTAGATTTTATTAATTATTTTCCTATCTGTTTCTGTAAAAATAACTGAAAAAAAACCTCTTCAGATCCATGCTTGAATATCTGAAACAAAGTTCACCTGTTTTACTGCACTCAAGATGGCAACTAGAGAAAAGACTGCAAACTTCCACAGCTGACCCAAGTTTCTTACATATTCCCATCAGAAACAGGCTTTTGAATCACCCCAACGCATGACACTTGTAGAGAAAATGGCAAACCCTGGTTTTTGAGAGGCTGAGGGGGTTGCCTGACCCCTTGGAAGCTTTTAGCTGCAACTTTCAAACAGAGCAGCCCCAGCCCCAGCAGGAGCTCTGCAGGTTCACAGATTGATTTTGCCCTGTCTGGAGATGAGCTCTCAGACAGAAGGTCAAGTGAGAGCAGTTCTTAGAAAGGGACTTTGGTCCAGCAGCTGGAGAGGTTTGTATCAAACATTCTGTGTTTTGCACACACCAAGATCTTGCTCAAGAGTTCCCAGAGAGGCTGGAAAGACTGAAGTTCAAGTACAAGGCAGAGAAGAGACATTTTAAGATGCATCACAAATTATTTATACCCCCTTAGTCAAGGGAGCATGACTCATCTCCCTTGTTAGTTTACTTTATCATTGCTTTTAAATGCAGTTTTAAAGATGAAAAGATTCTTTTCACCCTGAAAAATGAAAACATACCTTTATATTGTTCCCTTAATTACAACATCCAAACCAATGAGAGAATAAATTCTAGCAATACTTCAGCTCCTTTTTTGTTGGGAGTTTAATGACTTTGTGGAAGAACCCATTATCTGACCCCATGGCTGTGAAAAGGAGCACCTGCCTTGAACCAGATGCAAGTTTACCCTCCCTTTGAGATGAATGGATTCTTTAGCTCCTCTTAACACCCTTCCCTGAAGGGATGAGACTTCCTGAGCAGTTTCAAACCCAGGATCAGCTCCATCACCACCGAAGTGTGTTGTTCAAACTGAAAAATTCAGGGTGGGTGGAGAGGGTGGGCAAGGTTTGCACCCTCTGGAGCAGAAGTAGGAAGCAGCAGTTGAAGCAGCTCCTGGTTCTAATGGTGTCCTGTTTTGAACATTGCAGGCAGCCCAGCAGAAAAGAAGGCAGAGCCTCCTCCAAGCAAGCCCACCATTGCCAAGGCAGGGCTGACAATTATCAGAGATTGTTGTGGGGCCACCCAGTGCAACATCATGTAGAGCCCTGGGCTTCCCACCCTGCTTGTCTTGTCAGTGTTTCCATCGAGAGGAGGGGATGGTGAGGGGAACCAGGAGCATCCTGCTGGGGGAGCAGAGCAGCTGGCACAAGGGAACCCAGCACTGCAAACAGCAGGTTCCTCACTGTTGCATGGATCACTACACGCATGCCTAAAAACAAAAGAAATCTGTATAGTGGCTGTCCAGGGACCAGAAGAGATCAGCAGCAGAGTCAACAAAAACACCCCTGTGATACAGGTGAATGAAAAGGGGCTCTGTTTTATCCAGAATGGTGCAAAAGAGCAATTTTAATAGGCTATGACTTTAGAAGAATATGTTGTACACTTCCCCCTGTGGCAAACTGCACTCCAAAACGCCAAATGATCCTGTTTTGGCTACTTCTCAGAACAAAAGCCACAAGTAGCAATGCTATATACAGCACAACTGATAGAGAAAGCAACTGCAGGAGACCTGATGTTGCATGTACAAAACACCAAACTTGTGTGATGTTCAACTGCTTTGCTGTGGAGTTTCATTTCAAATTCTTCCTAAAGAATGAGATCAGTGATAAGGATGCTGCAAGTAGCTACAGATTTTTATATCCCATTTGATATCTGAATTACTCAAGTCAAATTAATATTGCTTGCACCAGGGGAAATAAATCCCTGGCAAAGCTTTAGCAAAGCACAGCTACAGTAATCTGCAAATTGATGATGCAGTCCAAGGTTGTGTCACTTCAGTTTTAGATCTCCACCTTCCATGAAGTAAGAGAAATATTCACCCAGGGTTTTGTCCATTTTTACAAGCTACATGCAGCAGGAGTTAGACATCACTGAGAGATTGCTGGGAGAAGAACAGCAGACAAAAATTAACTAATATTGAAACCATGCTTAAAATAAGTAGTAATTGTATATTTTGTGACCACAAGAAATATAAACTATCCATAAAAAAGCATAGGAAGACGCAAGACACCCAAGACAAATTGGCCACAAGACAAAGATAAAAATACAGAAGTAGGTATTTGTGGCAGGAAGATTGCATCCTATATAAAATGGGTTTAAAATTAAGGGAAATACAGAAATATTTGTCTGTGTTTCACCATTAAATGTGTTCCTGGTCTCTATGCAGATTAAGCCTTGTGGAATCTAATATCTTTATATTAGCTGTCAGTAGCTGGTTTGTCTGTGTGATGGTATTCCATATAAATGTACTGTGATAGGTGTAAATAGTAAAATAAATGTACATGGATCTAGTGTGACAATCTCAGGCTTAGAAATAACAAAAGATAGCAAAAAGTTCCTAAAATAATGTTTTGCAAAAGGAACTTCCATTTTGTGAAGCCAGCTAAGTGAACTGTGTGCTTATATACCAAGGAACCACAGTATAGGAAAGGAGAAAAAATTAACAGCAGTTACCCCAAAAGGATAAACAGTTATTTTTTTAGAGAGAAAAAGTATCTAATTAAGGTTGAAGGCAATAGACACCATCTAAAGTAACTCAGACTATTCTTATACAAATAAAACCTAATCTCTAGCACTGACTGATTTGATGAAAACCACTTGCATTTCCAGAATTATTTCAGTATTGCAGACTCACTTGAGACAAAGAACCAATGTCACTAAGTACCTTAAGTTTTAAGGATCAAAGAGGAAAAAATACAAAAGTTTTCCACTAAGACATGAAGCACTTTAATCACTTTGACCAAAGATGCAGGAAAGAGAACAAAGGCCAGCTCTCATGTATGGTTGTTGCATCCTTGTTGGGACACCACCACGTTAAGCTCTGTAGCTGTTAAAATCTGGACCTGGTGTGGGTTTGGACCCTGCATGGCACCTGTCTGCATGAACACAGTTATAGGGCAGAGAATACACCCTGGAGGGAAAGAAACACCCACTGGCTTGTGTAACATTGCACAGCCTCTCGCTGGTATCCTGTTACCACATCAGGAATTGTCAGTAGCTTGGGACAAGAGGCTGATGTCCAGTGTCCTTAGTAAGGGCAAATGGAAGCCAGGGGAAAAGCTGCAGTGAAGCACCAAACTTTAAACCTGAGGAGGCTCAGCTGTGAATGCCACTAATAAAGGGTGCAGAGGGACTTTGCACATGGCATTTAAGGCCCAGGGTGACTCCTGCACATGAATGCCTAGCCCAGGCTGTGCTGGGGATTGGGTGATCCCTACAGGCTGCACAGAATCCACAGGCACTGGGGAATAAGGTGAAGGGAGTACAGTGTAGGTTTCCATGAGAAAACTTCATTAGCAAGAAAGAGAGACCTTCCTGGGAAGCCACACTCCTCACCAGGCTACAGAGCCATCTCCTTTAATTAAAACCAAGATGAAACACAGCAAGTAGGAATGTGCAATATTCTTACAGTTCAGCACTGGCAGCCAGGGCCCCAAAGGGACTTGAACTCCAGGAGTGTTGATGAGAATGAACTTCATTTTCAGAAGGTTTTCTGTGTGCCAGTTTTTGTTTTTAATTAGCAAATGCTTCATTTCTGTGTTTATTTGGGTGGGTTTGAACAGCTTGCCTGCAGTGCACAAGTGGTTCCTCCAGAAGTGGGTCAGTGATGCTGCTCAGCAATAAAGTCCTGGATTTTTTAGACTGCAAGGTCAGATTCTCAACTGTGTTCAACACTGGTTTAGTGTTGCCTATCTAGAACACAGCAGAGCCCTTATGGCTGATGTCAAAGCTAATGCCTGCAATTAAACAAATTAAACTTAGGAAGGAATTAAGCATCAAAATCTTGACCCTTATTTTTAAAAAACTGGTCAAAAATCACTGAACATCCCAAGAAAAACTAGGGGCTCTGTAACTTCCATGATCCTGTGAGCACACATTATACAATCCCCATATATAAAATCAGCAGAGTATCAGACTGGCATCTTTAGGTGACTGCATGGAGTAACTGGCATCATTGCAGAGTTGATTTTCACATATCAGTCACTGTCAGCAGACAGGGACATTGATTGAAGCACCTGATATCTCTTCTGGAAATCCTGGCTCTTTGTCACTTCAGGAAGAAGGCAAGGCATTGGAAAAGGAAGAATGTGTGGAAGAATGTTTAAGGAGGATTTGACACACTCCAGTAAACAGGACTGTGTTCAGGAAAGGATCTTGGTCTACTGAGAAGAACAAAAGTGCTGAAGTGCCATTTGTACAAATCACCAATTGCACCAGCAAATGGTTCTCTTGTACCTTCCCCTGAGCCTACTGAATCTCTCCCCAGTTAAACATATTTCCAAATAAAGAAGCTGCTGTGTTATACTAAGCCTTTGTGTCTTCCTGTTTTCCTGCAGGAAAAGTTGGTTGTGGAGGGGAATAGGATGCAGTGGCTGTGCTGCTGGTATATTCAAAAAGAATGAGGTTACTATTCTGCACAAAAGGAATAATGCTTAGAAGTAAGTTAGAGATGCTACTGAAATAATGATTTTCTCACTGGATAAAGAAAACCCACCAAAAAAAACCCAAAAACCCAAAAACCCAATCTCATGATGCACCTAGATGACTTTGGAACCTCACTACAGCCCAGAGCCTGCACAGATTAAAGACAGTTCCCAGCCCTACACTGAGGACATAAGGGTCCCAACACACACACATGCAGCATACATCTAGCACTGCAAGCCATTTTAATAATGACTTGAATTAGAATTTTTTTCTGCCTTTATCCACCTGAGTAATACTAAACAAAAATAGTCACACAGGAAGGAATACAGCATTTAAAGCAATGCTTGCTAGAAAAATGCTATTAATAGGAGTTAAATTGTAGCTCACCATGCAAGGAGTCTGTCCTGTTACATTATGGCAAGCAAAACAAGCCATATTATTTTTAGAATAAAATGAAAGCTATTTCCATCACAACTTTTTTTACTAATTTAAAACAGATGGCTTAACATAAAATGAGAATGAAAGAAGTGGGAATGTTTACAGCACAAAACCAAAGCAGCATTTAAAATCAAACTCATCTTTTGAAGGTAATCACATACCAGATACTGTAATGGATTTTACTCATTCATTTACTTAAAAACATTCATAACTACTGAAAAATGAAATGCAGAGTGGTGATTATAGGGTTTGTAGTGCTGCTCTAGGAAGTTTTCATAAACCACCTGTCTCTCCTTTCAAAGAGGAATATTCATTATTTTCAATATTACATATTTATTACACTGTTTATGAAGAAATTCCAGCTAAGTTTTTTAGGTAGTTACTTTAAAATTGTTGACTGAACAAGAACTCTGTAAGGTCAAGTGATTGTTTATCTGCAGCAGGCCTGACATTTACTCCAGACTCCACTTAACAGTTAAGTGAGAATGTGTCATAAAACAAAAGCAAAAAAAAAAACCAAACAAACCCAAACAAGCTTCCTCCCAGAAAAGAGTCAAGAGCATCCAGGTCTTTACTTTTGTACATGAAGCTGTGAGATGACAAAAGAGTTCAGCTTAGTTGCATTTTTTTCTTCTGTTAAGATTTTTGAATTTCAAAACACTCCAGTGAAAGAAATGTGCCACATTTGTAGTTCTGGAATAATTACCATCTTCAAGCTGGAAAAAGCTATTATAACTCAAAAGTGACTCATTAACTTTATTAATGTTCACATGACCTTATTTGCAACAATTTCACCTCTCAAAGGGAGACACCCTGGGGATGAACACCTGACATCCACCTGCTGAATTTACACTCCCTTCTCCATTTTTTCTCTTTAGGCTGATAAATAGCACAGCTCCTTCTCAAAACAAACCCTACACATGACTTTGCATGAGAGCAGTAAGAGACACTGACTGCATCTGCAAACAGCTCAACTGAAAAATTGGGAAAAGCCTCAATATCCAGAATTCATGGTGTTTTTTCAGTCTTCATTAAACCCCAACTCTGTTCTATTTCAATAATTAAATCCAACATGACACAGCAAGTTAAGTATTCTAGCACAGGTTGGTTTGTTTTGTTGGGTTTTTTCTCCCCAAAGGTCTTGAGACAAGGACAAGAGTTATGCTTGCTTGAAAATTTTATTGACAACTGTTTGGTCCCAACACACAAAACAGCACTTGAGCCACAAAAGAAAGTGTCCAAACAAAGTAGACAGCTAAGAAAAGAAGTCTTTCTTCTCTCTCCCATTCCAATGAAAAAAATAGTGCATAAGTTGAGGGCTTCAGTGACATTTTTTCTTTTAAACAAACATGAATCTGAAGTAGTACATTTATTTGCTAAATTAAAGAATTTCATGGTTCCAATGCTTTTAAATCTGTAAGTCACATCATTCATTTAACCCTTTCGATAAAAAAATATATTGCAATTCAATTAGCTATTTTGTTACACTATGAACACAACTTCTCAAAAGTATTATTCTATTACTTTCAAACAGCAATTTCAGCAGAATCACACATGAATCCAGATAAGATATGCTGACCTCCATATGTGGTATAACCATCACATTACTTGGATAAACACCACATTTTCCTCTGAAACAAAAAGCTGGTTTTCTTCAGTACTCCAAATGACTTGTAGCTGCATCTCATGGAAATATTATTTCAGGCTGATCTCTTCTCCAATGCATGCTCTTCTGAAACAAAGATCTAGACTGATCACTGTCAACCTTACCAAAGTTAAGGTGAAAGCAGATTTTCTTGCATTTAACTCACTAAAAACGTTCCAAGAAAACATAGTTCTAAATTTCTTCTTCTATAGCAGTATGTCTGTAGAGGTTTACTGTGGACTGAAAATACTGTGCCATAATGCTCAGAAAAACTTCCCAGTGTTTCTTTGCACTTACAATGGCTATAAACTCACTACTGGTAATACCTGCCTAAATATAAAAGATTTTATAACAAAACCTGACTAGTAAAATTCTGTCCATAGCCATTGTTCAGTGGCATTTCCTGTTGCTGGCTGAAAAATCAGAGCCTGTGTACCATCCCTTGCCTATGACAATAGAATCCATCTAAAAAAAAAATACTCAGCCAGTGGAAAACTTCTAGTATAGGTTCTTTCAATACTACAAGCATTTATTTGCTGCCTGGCAAATACAACCCATTGTAAATGCCATGGTTACCCAGAATGGGTAGAAAGTCTCACACACTGGACAGTTCTGCTAACTAGAGTTAAGGTCATCCACTGACTCAGCCTCTCCCCCACAGCTGGCCCTTGCAAAAGCCATCACAGGATGCCACAAATTCAAAAAGCTGCCAACACTAGGAGTAAGTCTCAGAATAAAAACAGACACAGCTAAAAGAGAGCACATCAAAGAACAAGCTTCCTATTCACTGAACATGCTTAAAAAGAGAAAACAAGGTTAAGCAGAACAACCTTAGCATTTCCACTTGTAGCTAGAACTTTCCTTACAGGTGGAAATAGCATCAGTACTTTCCATCACCAACCATTTTAGTAAGACCTGCTCCATTATCTGTAATTTATGCATTAGATGCATATTTCAGAATCTTCCTAACTTCATTTCTAGACACAATGAAAATGTGTGTGTCTGTATCTTATACTCATGACATCAAGACAGTCTTTTCCTTAACCAAACCCATGCCAGACAAAGTAAAGATGAGGGAAGCTTAAAGCATCAGTGTCCTAGAAAGCTCCTAAATGGAACTGAAAGCTACAGCAAAAATCATTTAAAACAAGTCTTACACAAGACCCATATAATCTTCTACAGATCTCTTCAGACAAGCATTTCCAATGCAGTTACAAGTCATCTGAAAGCTCAGAGAACAAGTTTCCTCTCTGGAGGACAATCAGCTCCCCTCACTCCTGTCATCCCCAGGTCAGCGAGTTAAAATTTCCCAACAGGCTTTTGAAAGACAAATCATGCATTTCATTAATACTGTCTGAAACAATACCAGTAAGCAACAGCCTATAGAATACAATATGCTACATGTATGATTACATCACCAACAAGGCTTAAAGAAAATAAAATCTGTTCCATGTTTGTTGAATTAATATTTTGCTTTTACTGAACACGTTTATGAAAAACTGTAAAATTTAGAATAATTTAACAAATGCCAGATTTTTTTTTTTCAAAATAATAGAAAAAAATCTGCTCTGCTAACAGCTGTGTTCAGTGTAAAAGGAACAAAATCTTCACAGAATACATTAAATACAAATTAATTCCTCTAGGTTTTCCATTAAAATACACATGGGTTAACAAACAGCTTTACTTTGTGCACAGTCCACAGGCATTTGTCTTTCACACTAAAAAGAGTTAAAGCTTGGTTACAGGTGCAAGTGAGAAGTTGGCTGCCAATTTGACCTTGTTTTTGTGTTGCTTTTTGGCTGGGCTGTCTGTTGCTTCTTTGTTTACTTGGGTTTCAGAGGACTGACAGGGAGGCACTGAAGCATTCTCTGTGGTGTCAGACACCACAGAACCAGAGATCAGCTTTTCTTGAGCTGTGGTAACAATTCTCTGCTTTTCTTCTTCTGTTAAAATCATTATCTCTAAAATAAATAAGAGAACTCAATTTATTGATGCTCTGTTTTTATAAAGAAAGAATATTTCTGTGCTGTTAGGCAATAAAACACTTAACTAGAACTCATCAGCCTCATTTGAAGCAACAGAGGGAGGCCAAAATCTTACCTGGGAGGGGTGCAGGACGTTCCTCAAACTGAATGAGGTCTGCAGACTCCAGAACCACGGGATCAGGTCTCAGCTGGGGGGATGGCAGGCAGGAAGGTACTGGCTCACACAGGAGATCCACAGGAGATGTGTTTGTGAGGCAAAGAAGCTCTTGCTCTGTTTGATTAGAAACTACAAAAATAAGAGAACATCTTTCAGAGCATGTGTAAGCTGTGAAGGTGTCACTACTGCCACAGGTAAATGTAAAGTCTCCAGATGGAAATCTGAGGATCTGAGAACTATATTTGAAATACTAACATCAAACAAATTTAATTAATGGTAATCAATCTCAGGCTGATTTGCTGCATCAAAAGCAACTAAGTAAATTCTCCTCAGAATACAGGAGACATTGCTAGCAGAAGCTGCTGCTGACCCCCCTCTCTCTCCTTAGCTTCATGGTTATGAATTTATGTTTAAATTTCCACCAATTCCCTGGGAAGCAGCACCCAGAAGCTCTCTCCCTCTCTTTATACACACACATTTCCAGACTAGCAGCTCAGGACACAAGCCTAAACACAAACTCAGAGAAGTTAACAAGCTTTCAAGCCAAAATGCATATTTATACAAGTTCAGATTTACCAACTCACCTTTCTCCATGCTGCTTCAATCACTCTGCTTATTTTCCCTAAGACAATAAATTTTATATAAACCAATTTTGCATTACCATTGCTAGGCTTTCCTAGATTTAGCTCCATTGATGAACTGGGTCCTTGGGTCTCTATAATATGTCCATTATTGTCAGTAAGTTGATTTCCATGATCATCTACATGATCAGCAGGGGGAAAACTAGGTGAGCTAAAACGAGCTACAAAAAGGCAAAGTAATTTGGTTAGTTTACTCCAGCTGCCTCTTAAAAGAAAAGAAAAATAAGTTAGTGCTCAGAATTGAAATGGCTTACTTTTCATATCATTCTTCAGGACTACAATTCTCTTATGGCCATGTCCTTTAATCCAAACCACCTATGAAGAAGGAAGCAGAATTGAACACCACACATGCTAAACTGAAAGCATTTGCTCCCTGCCTTTCATCTAGCTTTGCACTGACATGATTTCTAACAGTAAACTAAATCACATGGCTAATTTGTACTACACTACCCAAGAAAAGGCTCAAAGTAATTAATACCAAAGGCAAACTGTAGTGCCAGAAAGTATACTAAATAAACATGAATGAAATGAAATGTTTAAACATGGAGATGAAAAATTCCTTTTTGTCACTCTTCAGATAGGCTTACTTAAAGGAAATATTATAGTCACAAACTAGGTCACAGAATTACTCCAGAGCACTTAGGATAAGTGGCAAGAACATGGCACTTCTGACAAGGTCCCAGAATTTTTCACTCCCAAACCAATAATGCACTCTGATCAAAGTGAGGGTTCAGTACTGTACAGCCATTCATCCACACAGACAGAAAATCAATTCTCTCACTCAGAGATGCCAGGGATGTTTACAGCCTTACTAGGAACAGTTCTTAAGCAGAATTTCACCAAAGCATGTGTGCTGGTTTATTCTTTTTTCTTTTCCAGATTTCTCAGAAGTGTATAAAAATACAACTGATATAAGCTTCCCTGAAGAAGGCAAATATTCCAGTAATTCACCCCAACTAAGAGAAACTGTGGTTATGTAACTACTTTTAATTCATCTCAAAAAGCAGAAATCTCAGTGTAATTGTGCAAACTGAATTCTTCACACCTGTGGAATTGCTCCCAAGAGCTCCTCTAAATTATTGCATCCATATGCTTTAGGCTGCAGCACTTCTCCTGTGTATTTGCTGTATGCTGCTGGGAACTCATGAAGAAAAATTTGCTGATAATGGTAGGTGTGAAGTAAGGACCTCACGTTCTTTGCAAAAACATACAGATTGGTAAGCTTGACATATTCTTCTGCTGCACCATTGGTAAAAACCTAGCAGAAAAAGAAAAAAAAAAGGAGAAAGAATTACAGCACACACTTCCATAGCCTCTAGACACAATGGCTTTTCAAATACACCAGAAAGGCAGGAGCTCACACACCTCAACTAAGTAAGGCAGACTCTTCAGGAGTTCAGTTAAGGTCATAAATCCATATTCACATGGATTAAGTGAAGTACTGTGGACTGTTTCATAATGTTGCTTAAGCTGTTCAACTGAGAGCAAGGATGTTCCATCCCAGGACATCAGCAAGACCAGCAACTGGGCAGTCAGAGTCCGCAGAGATTTCCTATTTATCAGCTGAATTTGCTTGCCAGATTCTGTGTCAACCACCTAGAAAAAATTTATTGGGGAAGAAGTTAGGGACACGGAAGAGACTGAATTAAAAATAAGATGTATATCTGGGGTTTATTTGAGCATAGCTGTATTCTGATATTCCCCTAGCCAAAAACACAAAATCAAGGACCCTGTTACATGGAAATATTTACTTTAAATATATAAAACCTGTAGAGCTGTGCAGCAGTTTCTTTCCACTGGTAAGTATGATCTTACTCTTCGTTACAAGTCAGTCAGTCCTGACTGAACTCCAGCCTAACACCAGCTGTTAAGTCAACAAAACTGGAGCAACTAAACCAATGTACCCACTCCATGTAATTGCAGCCTCTCTTTTCCACTGGCATAGAAGTCTATATATTCACATTCAAAGTCTCAAACCATAGCTAAAACAGAAAAAAAGGAATCAAAAGCATTAGAAGACTGAAAACTACTACAGTTACCAGAAAACTTTTTCACAGGTGCAGGAAAAAAAACAATTCGGACTGTTAAAATAAGTACTAGAATAGAGTATCTTATTTTTTGCTAAATAAACATGAATTTTACCAGAGAATGCTACAAGGCTACAAAAGAACATAGAGAACATAACAGGAATATAGAAATTACATTTAAAACCCTTCTGGAATCTCCCCTGACTTAACGCTGTGCTCCAGAAACAGCATCTCATTACACACCCTGCGAGACAAAACTCCGTAACACAAGCCCCCTGGTGGGAGGGCACTTCCAGAGGGATGGCTGCCAGGCTGGAGGTTACCTTCACCACGTGGCAGAGTTTCTGCAGCAGGGCTGGCACGGAGCTGACGTCGAAGTCGTGCGGGCGCAGGGCGTAGCCGAAGGTGCGGCTGTACTCGGGCAGCAGCTCCGCCAGCAGCAGCGCGTTGTCCTTCTGCGCCCGCAGCAGCTTCACCAGCTGGGCAGCCACTGCCTTCAGCTGCTCCACCTCTGTCAGCGCCAGGACCTTCTCCTCCCCGCACTCCAGCACCTGCAGGACACAAGGGACACTGGGCTGAGGGCGCTGATGCAGGCTGGAGGAACAAAGGGTAAGCTCAAACTCCTGCAGGCAGGCATTTGCTGGGTGCCAGGGCTGAGCCACCTCAAAAGCTGTTTGAGCAGCAAGCAAAACCATCTAACCTCTGAAATGCAACAAAACAAGCACTGAAATAGTTAACTTTTTTAAAGCAAATTGAACATAGCTATAATAAAACTTAGCTTCAATTTTGAGACACTGGATTTTGTTTGAATTTGCTAACAAACAGCTTCCTTAACATGCTCAAAAATCATAGACCATTTTTACCAAAATAGCATTACTCTTTTTTAAAAACAGCTGTCTGAACATTACAGGTGCAGAGTTTATAACTCAAACTACAGTTCATGAGAAATATAACCCCTGCTGAAACAGCTGTATACATTCCAGAAAAATGCTTTAGTCCAGCTTACGGTTTTGGAACTTACAAGTAAGACATCTGGTATGGCTTCAAAGAGTTCAAGTAGTTTGGTAAACCCATAGTAAGCGAGCTTGCACTGGCGCCCAAAGTGGTGGTGGTAACAAGGAATAAATTTATTGAAGGGCATTCGGAAATGGGGCTGGTGCCGCAGCAGATCCACCACCTCCTTGGAAAACTGCTTGGTTCTTTCAATTTCCTCCTGGGTACGTTCTAAAATTAGAAAATAACAAAGCAAGACCTACATCCCAAAACACTCATGAAATGTGACAGAGCACAATAAGCAAACAGTGGCTGGTTCTCAGCACGATCGTGCATTATCCCAAGTCAAACTTTTCTTCTACCACTGAGACCTTTACCAGGCTTACATATTCAAAAGCCCAAAACAGTTACCAGGCATTTAGATGGATTTTAAGTAGCCAAATATGTTGACTTTGTTCCTGTATGCAAGCAATTCACTGTCTAAGCATTCCACAGAAAGCACAACTACATGCAGAAGTAGTAACATTATTTTATGTTTTTTGCCACCTGTTTTCCTGCCTGTTCTATTATAAGTGTTCAGAAAATGACATTCTTGATTTGCCAGAACTTTGCAACTTAGTTATAATGGTAGAAACACACGTATAAAAAATCCAAGTCACTCCTACACACTTACTAAAGCTTTAGAACAATCAAAGAAAAATCTATTCAGAAATAACACAAGAAAGTTTCATGGACATACCTCTTTTAGGAATACAAATCACCATTTCATTGTCTTGCTGTGACAAACAGATGGTTGTATCTGGAATTTCTGATATAATATCAGCTAGCTCACACACTCCATACTCAGTAACATCCCAATCCTTAGAGAAACACCTGAAAGTTTTTTAGAAGAGTGTGTAAATACAAGTATTACATTCTAATGGGCAGGGCCAACCCACCCCCACCCCCCCTCAGTGGGCACAGTTTGTTTAAAGCACATAACTAATAGTTTCTACCTTTCTATTAAAAAAAAGCATAAAACTTTGTTCTTAAAATAAAACCCTACTTTTTAGAATGCTAGCACAGAATGTTCCAGATAGGTATTACTCCTAATTTTTGCCACTGCTATATGCAGTTAAAGTAGTAAAGTAGCTCCTGACAGTTAATCTATTCATTTTAGATTTCCTTCTGAAGAAAGCCCAGCACTAAGTTTTCCCTTTACTGTTCATGTTAATGTGCCATGAACTACTTGCTTAAATCCAACCTTGCAGTCAGAACTTCAAAGAGAGCTAATGAACCCATTTCCAACCCCAGTGAAGTTAAATAAACCTAAAGTACTAAAGGAAGCAGTAAGATATGGCAGAGAGCTCTCAATTTTTGTTTTCAGTGGAAGTGGGAACTTCCATATTGCAAGGAAAAGGCAATGTAGTTGCCATGGTTTTGTACTGAGATTCTAAAGTGCTGATTTCTCTTCCACTAGGTACTAAAATCATCATTAATACACAGCTGTTCTTGTTTATTAGGGTAACTTACCAGTGATAAGCCTGCAAGAATTCCCTCACAATAACTTGCTTACTGGCCTGGGATTTGAGCAGCTTCAGTAAATCCTGAGTGAAGCGCTTCACCTGAGCTCTGTGTGTCAGCGTTAACAAGCGTTTGGAACCCATGCCAAGAATCTGGAAGAAAGTCAGATTTGGTCACTCACATCTGGCACCCTCAATAAAAGGGATTTAAAAGCCAGTATTAGTATAGGTAGGCTAGAAAAAGAACACAGTAGAGAGAGCATCTGGAATGGCAGCCTCCTGAGGCCACCCACTTTCTGTACTAAGAACTGTGCCCTGGAGAAATTCCATACCTCATCCATGAGTGCTACTGCAACTTCTGCACATTTGTATTGGTTATTTAAAAACACTACAACCAACTGCTGTTCAAAGCTGTAAGTGAATGTGACTACAGGGGGTGTGTAGTAAGGTCACATGGCTTATTTCTTTATAAATCCCTTCAAGCCACAGGCTACACATCTCAGCCCAACTCATGAGCACTCAGCATCTGCAGAGTTCTAATGCAGCACAACTAAAAGGCTGTGCCATAGGTTAAAAGGAGCTTTCCCCAGAAGCTGTTTGGGAAGGGCTGGCACAGAAACAGCATCTCAAAAAAGAGCACAACCAAGTTCAGTCAACCAGCTCTTTCAAGGGACACTAGGCAAGTGCCCAGCATCTATTCTACAACAGCACCAGGAACTCAGATGGCTGCAGCTGCAATTCCCCAGGTCAGAGCAGCCAGTACCACATCACTCACCTGTAGTACATGAGGCACTGCCTCCAGCAGCTCCATTAATTTGGAATAGCCATAGTCAGACACTCTGCACTGCTTTGCAAAGTGGTGGTGGTAGGTTGGGATGAATTTGCTGACAGGGATGACACAGGATGGCTGGCTCTTGAGCAGGTCTATCACTTCTCGACTGAACTGAATGAGCTGGGGATTACCTACAGGGCTCTTGGAGCGCAGGAGCCAAGGGTCTACAAACAAAACGTCATGTTACTGTACCTTGCACAAGTATTCTTCTACTAAACACTGCACTTTACTTATGGACTGAAGCTACAGCATAGGATAAAAATATGAACATTCAAGCTGAAAGCTTCCCCTTATAAAAAATTTAACAATTATACATGTTTATTTTATTAGTAAAATTAGCTTTATTTTTTAGCATAAAAAATGAGTTAAGAGAAAAGGTTTTAAGTGGAAATGTTTACCTGCAGTAGGAGGTGGTGGTTTGTTGTGTATCCATTTGATAACTTTAATGCCATTTTGGGCAGTGGCAATGTTAACTCCAGGAACACAGGTAATCAGATGTTCTAAGGGAACACCACCTTGGCCTTCTGGCACCACTTCAAGATCATTGAACTCTGACATGTAACAATCAGGAAAACTATGGAGGGAAGAAAAAAGCTTCCATTATACACTAAAATACCACTGTAATAATTGTCCAAAAAACATGATTTTGAGATACTTCATGAATAAGAGATTTCAATAGCTGACTGACACATTACAGAAATCTTCATAAAATGTATATTTTAAAGTGTGATATATATGAGTGTGCTGGTTTTGGTAAACAAGAATTTTAAAAGTGATCATTTCATAGTGTATTCATTTATTATAAAGGATATCATTTTATGTAAGAACTGAGTTGTATATACAACAGGTAATTCCCAAAAAGTTCTAAGTCTTCAACCTATCAGACCTTACTAAAAACAGAAATTAAAATACTTTACCTTAGTAAAGGCACAGTACCCTCATGTGTCTGTAGCAGGCTGTGAACTTGGGGAGCAAATGTCTTCAGAGACAAAACCACAAAAGGAATTCGATAAGAATCTGGATCAAACTCATGTTCACTGCAAAAATAAGAGGTTCAGGTTTTTATCCTTACTCTACACACAGTTTTAACAGTCTCTCTGCTCACCTAGATAGTAAACATTATACTGCATGCACGTAATATACTGCTGTGACATAGCACCTGTAGTACAGTACAAGCAACTTTCATGATTTTTCCCCAAAAGTAATACAGCCACAGCAAATTTCCAGAAGTAACATCTAGAAGGCCATATTTTTATTACCTATTAAAACTTTCAAATTAAATTTCAGCAGCACATATCAGGCAGTTAACAATGAACACCTAATAGCTGCTCTAGTAGCAGGGCCTGGCAGCTGCTGAACTAAACAAAAAGCCACATGACTTCAAGAAACCTGCAACTCACTATGAATCACTTACTAAGTACAGCTGGAGGACAAAGAAGAATGATCAGCTACAATAACATAATGAAATTCAGGTAATAGCAGTCTGTAATATGTATAGCCTTCCTACATAACCAGAGGAATGCAGGGAACCTTCCAGCTTCCATTAAAGAGGTGTTCAATCCTGGCAGCTGTGCTAGAACACAATCATCTTATCTGCACACACCAACCCATGAGAACTGCCTAGAAAATCCACTGGCACATCTCACTATTTTCTGCCTTATACTTGTAAATATATAAGGAGTGACTAGAGCACATCAGAGAGCTCAACTTTAATACTGGTTCACTAAACAGTGCTGTTCAAACATTTGTAAGATTGATAGTATTTTATACACAGCTTACATAAAGTCTTTATTCAGGCAATGCTGCTTACAAACAGGCTCGTGATACTCCAACTCTTCAAATATGATTGGGCTGCAGTTTGCTGAGGAGCCATCGTGTGACTGGGAGGAGCCCAGGGGGCTCTGCCTGGCCTGGCTGCTGGGCAGCAGGCACACGAGCCTCCCACTGCCCTGCTCACGGACGGCCACGGTGTCAGTGAGCTTGTACAGGTCTGCCACGGCCAGCTTCCTGCCAAACCTGAACAGAGGGGATGGAAACAAAGGCACTGGATCAACACAGCCAAGGCAATGCTGTAATCTGCTTTCTTGTTTAAGAAACTGGAATATGATAGAAAGTATTCAATGCAAATTGTTAAGGCAACTAACCTATTCAACCAACGCAGAAGAATTGAATAAAAAATACTGAAAGCACAACCTTCTGACAAAAAGGCCAGTTTTGCCATCATTGCCTCTGGGTACAAAATATACTGCAGCACCCAAGAACAAAAATTCATAGTTCTCCACTCTGCTACTCTAAGTCACTGCAAACAATCATACACAATCAGATTTTTTTTTTAGAAGCACTGGAGAGGAAACCATGAGGAACTTACTTTTTTTCATAGATTTCCGTGAATTTGAACACAGGCAAGCAACAAGCAGGTGCATCCTGCAGAATGGACATCGCTTCTGAGCTGTAAGAGAAGTTTTGCAGCATTTAATCTGCTGTTGTTAAACTCCAGCCAAAATTAGTGAGGTATTTACAGATGCAGTTTATGAACTACAAATAAAACAGGACAAAGCGCGTTCTCTTCCATTCCAGCACTATAAAAGTTGTTGTTTTTAGTTGCAAGTTGTTTTTTTAGTGCAAGTAGTAACATTTCTGCTAATTCATCAGATTACACCTCTGAAGGAGTTGCATCTTTCATAGGTGGTGCTAAAATCTGAGCATCTATAAAATGCAATATCAAAGCTGCAGCATTGGAAGTTACCAGCCTGGTCATTACATCACAGACTTTGAAGAGGCAAGGATGAAATAAAGCTGTAAATTATACAATGGCAAGTAGCACACAATTGTAGAATACTCTACAGTCCAAGCACTAGTTTCACTCTGTGAATAAATGATGACAACTTTGCTCCTAATGTTTTCTTTAAGTAAGAAAAAAAACCAAACTTCTATTCTCACTAGCATCAGTACTCTTTAAGTTGTATCATGTTTCAAGTAGCAAATGAAATGCTGTTGGTGTTTCCAACTGTGTACCCACCCTCAAAAACTAAATTAATACATTCTTCCTTGGAAGAAAGAAGAAATAAAGATGTCCAGCGTAATCCTAACTCAGCAGCACAAATTAAGGTAAAGGTACATCACTATCATGCAAGAACAGTAGTGCAGCTATTAAACCCCCTTTAACAGAGATCTAAGGCTCCAGATGGAACTCAGAATATAAGCAGTGTAGAAACGCTGAATTAAAACCAGCCTAGCTGTATTTAACACATGCATCAGGTTATACAACAGATTTTACTTTACTTCCCTATTATCCCTTGAAGCAGCATTTTAAATCATCTCTCAGCTACTAACACATGCTAGGACAATTAAGAAGATGCCAAAGTGCTTATTACCTAAGTAGAGAGAGTGATTTACTAGCAGCCCCCGTTGCTAATGAGACCTGGATCCTCTTACTGCCAATTTTGTATCTGTGCAGACTGTTGACAGCACTGATAGCCTCTTGCAGATTTTCCATCTGAACCATAGCCTTCAGCTGGTAGTCTGTGTGGGGACTGAGCTCCACACTTTTTACCTGAGAGGAAGGAAACACCTCGTACAGTTACACCAAAACGTTAACCCAAGGCAAGTCACCACCAGAGCAGGCTTGCTTTGGCCAAGAGCCAAACACAACAAGAGGAAAAGGAGTGTGATGAACCACAGCCATGAGGGCAATGCAAACAGGAGCCAAGCACAGCAATCCTGGACTAAGGCAAGCCCATGGCATTTCATTAACACAAGCATCATCTCCTCATTTAAAGATTATGCCAGAAAAATATGATCCACAGATGAGACAGAAACAGGACATCTGACCTCACCTTCTATAATTGCTTTTTACCAAATCACACTTCCCTTGCTTTTGATCATTTCTGACTCAGTTTTTGCTGTGATGGTTAAGCTGACACTAGGAATTCACTTTTACAGCTTAAAATGGTTATCCTGTTAAAGCTTAAGTCTCATCTCTACATATTAATGAGCCACTTATTAAGAATTTTACACACCAAACTTCAGGATACCAGATCTGTGAAGACCACACACAAATTAAAAACCCAATACAAGTGGTCATCTATTCTTTTTAAAGGAAAAAAAACAAACAACCCCACAACCCATCTTTTTAACAAGGTTTAAAAGGTCCTGCTCCAATACTGTCTTTCTGCTCACCTGAACCTAAACCACAAACATGCCCCTAAATACATAAACAGGAACTATTTTTAAAACAGATTGCATAAAAGAATTTGAGCCTTTACCTTGCCATGTCTTGAGAAGATTTCTTGTAAATTTTGCTGCAACTCTTTTCTGGATAATCTGTAATCTACATTGCTGATCTGAATGTCTGCACCATTTGCAAAGGGATCAGGGCAGTCTGTACTACTGGCATGATTCACTACATTGAATGTGAGTGGAGATGATCTGTTTGAAAGGTTGGGAGACATACTCCTGGGTAAAATAAAAACATTTATGAGCTGAAGCAACTGCACAATTCCGACATATACATATCAAAGTCATATAGTAAGACAGGTCAAGTGCCTAAATACAGCACTTAAAAGGGATTTTCCCAGCACATGTGTGCAGCCTAAAATCCCAGCATAAGCAAATCAGCTGTGAATAATCAATGTATATACAGATGCAGTCTCACTTCCCCCCCAAGACAGACAGACTTACCGAGATGACCAGCAACTCTGAGACATGAGCAAAGGACTGAGTTGTCTTGAGGCCGTCAACTTACTGAAAGCAGAGGGATAGCTGACCTGAAATACAGTTTCATCTTTATCTGTTTTATCTACAGGGGAATTGGTAATGCTCCTGGAAGCAGAGGTCTCTTTTCTATTTACAAATATATAAGAAAAAGGAAAAACATTACGTTGCAGAATTTACATTAAAAACTATGTAACTAACATCAGCATGCTTTTTTATTTTTAAACATACTTCTGACTATTTTTGGAGGATGATTCTCCTGCTCCCATTTTTTTGGTTGCCAGAGACACGGAAATTGCTGCATTAGAGTTACTCTGAGGAGAAGGTATTTGTTCTCTTAAACGTTCTTGCTGGTTTTCAGTATTTCTACTGATGTTCTTAGATTCAAGGCGGCACAGCTCCTACATGAAACAGATAAAAGGTCAGCAGAAAAGCACCAGACATCCTTGCCAGAGGCCTTCCTTCTGATGGAAGGCTAGATGAATGACCATTTTTTCTTTAATAGTGTTTTCATTGGTTTTTCGTAACAAGGAATTTTTGATTTTCTGTGGCAGAAGACAGTAGATGGTTAATTAGCTGAAACATTTTGGTACACTGTAGGTCTAACCCTACTTTTCCTTAAAACAAGAAAAATGGATCACTCCAGATGCTACTCATCACCAGAGCAAAAGTCAAAAGTGGCTAGAATTTGAGAGCAAGTAGCAGCAGTATTTCCAAATTGACAAAAACGTGGCAGGGAGGGGGAACAACAAGCACTCTCACATTAATTGTCTGCTTCCCAAGCAGATGAACACAGCTCTCATTCAGGAATGTCACCACACATTACAGTTATTCATTTATTAGGACTGACAAGTAACAGAAACAATCCTCAGACAAAGAAAAGCAAGAATACAGAACAAGGCAGAACAATACCTGTAAACTTTTGACATTTGTGGATTTGATGACAGATCCATGAATCTGGAATCCTCTCCCAGCAGGGCCTTTGGTACCAGCAGACTGATCATTTGAATCTTTGCTGAGGAGGCACAGCTTCGTGTTCTTGCTAATCTTTTTGGGAGACTTGACCTTGTCAGTTCCCACAAAGCCGGAGCTCTTTGTTTCATTGAGTTCCTTGTTTTTGGGAGTGAAGGACACTACAATCCTGTTCCCAAAAACATCCTCGTTTTCCATGCGCTTGCGCGCCCGCTCGGCGCTCTCCTGGTTGAGGAAGCGCAGAATGGCGCTGCTCCCCGAGATGCTCAGCACCTTCCCCCCACAGTTGTCTGACAGGCGCCTCAGGCGGTTGCTGACACTCTTGCTGTCTCTGTTTGTTGGCAGATTATACACATACAACAGCGTGTGACAAGCCTGTTAAAAGGGAGGAAGATTTTAATTTGACTGTGCCAGAACACCCTCGTTCAAACCCAGCAGCTCTAACACTGGTTCTGGTGACCATGCCCTCCTCCCACCATCCTCATCCCATCACCAGTCACTCCTGCAAAAGTCATTCCTTTGGCAGCACTCCATTTGTTTGAAAAACTCTCATAACAAGGCAGATCATCAAACTTCCATCTCCAATATAATTTAAATCTAGAATAGACTACAGAGTCCTTGATCAATGGATCAATACCTGATCAATTCTCCAGATGAGAAAGCACCATTAACTATCCAATAACCTATATATTCAATACATGCATGTGAAAACATAGGTCAGGAAGTTATTTCAAGAAAGAAAAAGTCATGAGTGCTGTACAAAGACACCACAGCATATCCAGAGGGAATCACCAAGGAAGGCAAAAACCCAAGAAAAGGCACAATCACTCAAAACTTAAGAATGCATCACTAACACGTCTCAATGAACAACTAAGCTCTTACCCAAACCTTCTGCAAGGGAAAGAAAAGCATGTAAGATACATTATCTGGTAAAGTATTTACTGGTAGGAATGTGCCTTTACTATCTCACTTTTTAGTTAACTACTTTCTAATTGAGTATTTAATTCTTCCTGCCTGAAAGCAGAAAGCAAACATTTACATTATAGTAATTGAAATACAGACAGTGGTCAAATACACAGAAGACAACATTCCCCATCTTAATACACACAATTTCAGCCTGTTCTCCTCCTAAATTACAACAAAAACTGCCACTTAACACTTGGAAATGTCTGTTGCATCAAGAATTAAAATCTTTACCGGCATTTTCAGTGGTAACCTTGGTGGCAAGTCTGAAATAAATTCTTCAAAACAAATAAGTTCATGGGCATGATGCAAGAGTGCTTCTGAAGCTTGGTTTTTATGCACTAAAATGATTCGGAAACCATGTCGATGTCTCAGGTCACTCAGCTCCAAAGCAAAGTTCACATCCGCTGGAGAGGAAAAATGAAACAGGCAAGGAAACACTTGAAAAATCTAGAAAATATGATTGAAGGAAAAACCCACAAATCTCACTCAAGTTCTACTTCTCATTGAAATTTCCAATGAAAAAGCTGCAAACAGCTACAAGGCTTCTCAGACATTATTTAAATCAGCAGTTCACATTCAGTCTCAAGACAAGGGCTTCCTTTTACAGCAGCTTGTAGCAATTCATCAGCAGGGCATTGCACTGGTACTGGGTATTTCTATAGCAAGCATTTGTTTAGCTTTAGGGAGAAAACCAAAGCCAACACATGGCAATTTAATAGTTGAGTGGATTGCAGATTTAACTGTATAATATATAATATATTGCTATGAGAATTAAAAACATGTATTTATGGTCTGAGCAAAATGTATGTCCATGAGTTTTAATTTATGAGCTTCCTGTTGAAGCTAACTTTAGACAGTCATACACATACCTACTGACACTCAAAAAAGCATCAAGTCATAAGTGACTGAACTGAGCCAAGCTCTCATCTTACTGTCCCTGCTTTTCCTTTGCTGCCACTGACATTAAGAATTCTTCAACAGTTCAGTTAAAGCTGGTTCTAAACACCACCCTTGGAAATCAAAATAGTGCCATGTATAAAAATACTCTAAGAGAGGAACTGAAGCCAGCACTGCAGCTGAGTACCACAACGACTTACTTGACACAAGAACCACAGTGGCAGGTGCAGTATGTGTATCAGCAAATCTCCTCAGACTCTGTCTGAGCTTGTCATCAGCAGCATTCTTGGCTGTAGCATTGATGTGTGCAACAGTCACCTGTGGAAATACACAGATACACTTTGAAGAAAAGCTTCAATGTGAACTGTGCTTACTTCAATGGATTTTTTTTTTTTTAAGATTAAAATACAAGCTCTCACATGCACTTTTAATTTAGGTAAATTAATGCACACGTGCACAGAATAGAACATACAGAAATCAAAAACTGCTCTGTGAGCACTAAACTTCAACCCTAGTTGTTCAGCAACATATTAGGGGTGACTTCTGCTGTTAAGGATCACAACTCATACACCTCAAAAACATTTCAAGAAACTGTCAATCATATTTGCAATTTAGAGGGTGGAAATCTCTGACAAACCAGCACAAAAAGTTATTAAAAATACCAAGAAACGGAAGGTATCAATGGAAAATGTAGTGTTAAAGATGCTCCAAACAATACCACTAATCCACAGGTGTCCTTACCTATCAACACAGTATTCACTAACAAAGTAAAAAAGTTAATTTCACAGAACCATGATTCTTTCAGGTTAATCATTTGGTCAGATTTGAGGGATAACAAAAACTCCACCACTACATTCTAGTGGACGAGATAAAGACACTCTTGTGAACACTAAAGCTAAACCCATTAGCTACAGATAACAGAATGCAGATTCACTTTTAAAAACTAAAACAGCTGCAAAAATAGAAGAAATCAGCATTAGAGACCCCCATAAACAAAAGATGCACTAAACCCACAGAAGCAAACAAAGCTTTAGTGAATGTGAATTAATCTTGGCTCAAAGTACACAAATTCTCAAGCAAGAGCACCAAGCTGGTGCTGGTTGGATACCTGGCAGTTGTTTAGCTCCTGAATAACTTCTTTATTTTCTTTGCTGATGTCACACACACAGATGAATTCTGCCTCTCTGTGACCTTTAAAGAACTTCTCCCGGATCCGCTGCACAACCGCTACAGCTGAGCGGCCGGAGGGAACGGAGCAGTTCTCAATATCCCAGAAGACTCCAATGGGGGGCAGGTTTTCCAGAACCTGGCCTGGTACTGCAACTTCTGGGGACCCTGTGCAGGTGTAAGAACACAGCTCACTTTTATCTCCAAATACCAGAAATGTCAAACTTGGCACAGTATGATCTTTGCATGTGGGAAGCCTCATGAACAACATGCCCAGGAATGCAAGTTCAGTTTTACTTTCTTAAGGAATCCAACAAACCATCAGTCTTAAACAAAAACTTAGTCACTGTCAGATTAGGATAAAGATGCAAGACAACTTTGACTTTACTTTTAAGCTCTCAAATAATCAAGTAATGCATTTAAAAAAAAAAAAATTACCAAATGCCAAAAAAAAAAAAACAAAACTGTCTGAAGTTGTGTAACAGAAGCAAAACATGGAAGCTGTTCAAATTTACATTGTGGATTAGGTAAGAAGTCTAAACAAAACTGGATAAGATGACCAGTACCATGATGGTGATTACAGAAAATCAAGGCAATATAGAACTAACACAAAGTATCCTTTAGCTCAGGAGAGTAAGCTATAGAGTTTTTGCTATGGCAGGCTAAGCTGGTGTTTCAGCACTCTGAAAATCTATTTAAATTTCAACTAATTTTATACAGCCACTCCATCCCCACAAAATCACTTGAAAAGAAATATGAGGAATGACACAGAATCCTCACAGTTCAAAGACAAGCTACAAATTAATGTTACCTGAGAATTTAAAACAAGGCACACCTGATAATCATATTTGCTTGTATGTATGTTGGTTGGTTACCAAAAAGATTCTCTGGAATTGCATTTGGTAAAAGACACTTGACTGGGGTGTCTCACCTTAAAATCCTTAAAATGGATGTAGTTTTAAAGAAACAGTAAAACTATCAATCTCTTAATATTCTGTGACTTTATAAAGTTTTTAATTTATAATAATTATGATTTTGTAGTTGAAACAGTACTAACATTGTAGAAAGACCATACAATTATTTAACACAGTATTTTCCTCTTAAGAACACTTGAGAAAGCTCTACTGTAATTATAAATTATACCTTTACTGCATATGGAGTGACAATGGACACTAGACTATGAAAATGCTTTTCAAATATGGCTGAAGATGATTTCTTTACACATCACCAGAATAAAACAGCTTCCAAGTCTGCAGAATTTTTTTCTAGTTCCTCAAACAACAAAAACAATAATAGTAAAATCAAAACTACATAAACAACACAGTAAGTTAGCTAAGTGGTCAAAACATGTAAAACAAAGTAATGAATTTTCAAAACTGAGACAACGTATTTTTTACTGTTTAGTCTTCTATGACTTTATAGAAGTTTCCAGATAATAGTGCAATTTAAGAGAACTCTTGCTGTGCAACAGTATCTAAAAGGAGAACATCCACTAAACAGAATTTTCAAACAAATGTGGTTTACCATATTTCTGTGGTGATTTGCCAAGGCTGCTTGCCAGCATCAAACTCTTCTCATTTCCTGTTCCTTTGGTTCCACAGCCATTACAGATTGGGATAGGAACAGGTGCAGTCTGTGCACTTGGAGGAGGAATATTTGGCCAGATTTTAGCAGCATCAACTAGGCTGTTTCTGGTTGGCTGTTGAGATAATGTTTCAGAATAAATGTTCATTTAGTATATAATATTAACACATGCTATTCCATGCTAGAAACACTCAGCTTCCCTTCTGCAACAAATACCAGCTCAGATGTGCTTTACAAAGCTAATTAAAAACAGTACAAAGGCATGAAGGAAGCTTCTATCCTATCCCATCATATTCAGCTTTACATGCAAGGAAAGATTCTACTAAATTCAACCTTCAATTCAAGACATGCCACCTTTAAGTAGTACTAATATGCTTCCTCTAAAAAAACCAACAAAAAACAAATCAGATCTAGTATATAGAACCTGCACATGAAGAGTAGGTGTGATAATTCCAAATATATTGAATTCACCATTTAATTCATTAAATTGACATTTGACTCTTATATTGGAAACTTAAGCTTAGAAGTTTAGGTAACAGATCTTGCAAAGCTGAGTACCTTACTTCACAAGAAATTCCCGGTAATATTCGAGCACAGTTCTAACAAGTCCTAAGTTTTACTAAATTTGTACTAAAATATAATTTACAAATTTGGGAAGACTGAACTAAGACCTATCAAAGCAAACCAAGACTAGAATGTCCTTGTAGCATAAGACATATTGCCTGACTTACAAATGGCTCTTTACTGATCAGCTGCTCATGGGTACACCTTAACTGCCTTTTCTCAGAGTCCCTACCATGGAACAGTTTAATTGGAGCTGTAAAGAAGAGATGACTAGATTTGAAAGAAGTTAAAACTCCACTGGAGTACACTACAGATCCCCTGCAGGCTGAACATGGTGACAGCTCTTTTGTCTTCCCGTTGCACAATGTTACCTCAGAAAAGAGCTCAGCTTCTCAAAGGCTGGCTGCACATCTGGGCTGTGCCTCGCCAACCAGGGGCACGCAGCTGCACCCCCAGCAGCTGCTGCCCTGCTCGAGTCCCACCACGCCCAGGAGAAGCACACACCAGAGGAGAAGGGGAAGGGGTGTACAAACCTGGCTCAGGCAGTCAGTGCAGTAGTGAGAGCCCTTGAGGCAGGCGGGGGGCCCCAGGCCGAGGTGCAGAGGGTTGGCGCACAGGCGCGGCAGCTCCGGCTCGTCCAAGCGCCCCGCGGCCGCGGCCGCGCCGCTCAGCTCGGGGCAGGGGAAATAGCCAGAGGGCGGGCAGCTCGCCAGGCCCGGGAACGGGTGCAGCTTGTGCATGTTACCATGGCAGGGCTGGAAATGGAGCTTCCCACAACAGGACAGGTGCTGACAGGAAGATACACTGTTTTCTACGCACATACCAGAGAACTCACTGGCAATTCCTGCCAAATTGCTTCTAGGAGGGTTCTTCAGTGAAGATGCGGACTGATAAGCAAATCCTGACCCTACTTGACAAGTTATCGTCCCAGTGCTTTTTGAGTCTAATATTGTGCCAGGGTGAATCAGGTTCCCACCTCCACCACCACCACAGTGCATTTGTGGAGTACAAGAAGAGTCAGAGCCATGAGCACAGCAGCTTACTTTGGGGCCAGGGGAAAGCTGTAATTGCTGTTGCTGAAGAGGATGAACATCGGGAAGCGGCACTGCTGGAAACAACTTAGAGCCAGCATGAGGAGATGAAGCGTCCTTCAATCCTACAGCAGCTTTCTTGTTCTCCATGTAATCCTTCTGGAAAATGAAACCTCAGTTACATTCAGGCACATGAATAAAACAATTTTAAATAATAAACCATTTTAAAGGGTAAGAAGCACATATTTTTAGGCTACTGCAATTTTACATTTAAAGTGCTACTTTATCACTAGTCTTTACAACTACTATTACCTTACTGACAGAACATGCAAAACATTAAGAGAACCATGTCAGTTACATGTGCCAGCCTCAGGTATACTGGTACCAGTGGATTTTGGAAGCAACAACCCAAAGAGCTATAAACCAAACAACAATAAGCCTATAACATAGAATCAGAAAAGGAGAAAACTGTCAGGCCAGGGCTGAAAGATCCCTATTTCTTGTAAGGACAAACACAAATGGATGTGACAAAGCTTCACAATTTGCACATATGTAAGCAATCATATTTTAGTTTGAATGAAGATTTTTAAGTTGCCATAAAATACTGAAAGTAATGTTTTAAAAGCGTTTGACTTAAATTCAAAATTACATCAAGCAGGTAATACAGTAGGGGGCAAAGAAGGCTAAAATTTCACAACAACTAAGTGGTTTTTGTCTACTCTGATTTAAGATAAAGATGTACAGACAAAGATACAGACAGAAAGACAAAGATTTTAAAATGCCAGCCATGAAAACCAAGCAAAGTTAAAAGAAGCACAGAATAGTCAAGGTCAGTAGAGGCAACCTGCACAGAACACTGCTACAAAACTTCTGAACAACTTTTATTTTCCAAATTGAATTTAATGCATTTCCTACTACACATAAATTAATACTTAATTACTCATTCCTCTCCACTTGATGTTACAATCTCATGAAGATGAGTGCTGCCAAAAATCTGTCCAGAACTGATTTATATCCTGAATTACAGATTATATGGCAGCTCCCTTCCCAACCCAACACATGAAAACAGCAACATGCTCATGTGTTTCTCTAATGTCTTTAGTCAGTCAGATGAAATGTGTCTGAACAAGTGTTACTGAACAGCTGGAGCTGACGTGCTCAAGTACCTAATTGTGTTGTACTACTCCTTCTAATCCTTACCCTTTGCATCTTAAATGCATAGAATTATGCATGCTACAGAAAAGGAACATTTAAAGAAACAGAAACAAGGAAAAAGTAAGACACTGTGAAAAACAGTACCCATAACTGCTGTAGCTACTACATAATAATAATTCAGAGAACTAAATTTGCCTCCAAACTGAACAGATAAATTGGAAGCATGACCTCTCTACTCTACTCTTCAGCAATAACCTGGCAGAGCTTCCCAGAAGCTCCTTACACACCTTTTAGGCAGCCAGCTGCATCATCCCAAACAGTTGTGGAGAGTAAAGCCTGACCAGCAAAGCAGCTCACCTGTTCTCACCACCAGTGGTGTGAGTGCTGCGAACACAAGTGAATGCTCTAAATTCCCAGGCAGATTTTGTACTTACCTTGGTAGCTGCTGCCTCCTCTTCCTTCCCTCCCCATCCCCTTCAGCCAGTAAGAGCCCTGGAGTCAGGCCCCATTCCCTCTGCAGGGGGAGCCCAGCCATCTCCCAGGGAAGGCAGAAATTACCGTTTTTGCACCACAAGGCAAAGCCTTCTCAGCAGCAGAAAAGCAATTGGAAAGTTTCCAGAGCCATGGCTTAGCATCATTCTCTTGTCTCTGAAGCCATCCCAACGATCTATTGCAGAGGTTCTCCGTCCTGTTTCCTTCCATCATACAGCCAAACAAAAAGGTTCAACATTCTTTCATCCCCCCTTCCTTTCATTCTTCCCACCTGCTAAGAGGAAAAAAACAAAAAGCACACTTTAAATAACTTTTAAAGCAAGACAGAGAAGAATCAGGGTGGTCTTAAGAATTCCACTACTGCTCTGCCAGTAAATCTGCATTAATTATGCTAAATTTAATTATGCCTATGGCCAAGGCCTCAACTACCCTTTTTAATACAGGAATGCTCCTCATGACCCACAGCACAGAAGAACCAGTCTGAGGAGAAACACCTTGAAGTCCATGGCATTAGCTGGAGTCACAGCTGCTAACAGGAAAAAGTGCCCTCAGACTTTCAGCACACTCTCCTAGAAAGCAAATCCAGGAGGCAAGACAGCTCAGCTGTAAATACACAACAGGTGCAACTGAACTCAGCTGAAATAATTGAGCTATATATGCACTCTTTTTCCATTGGCTAAGAAAACCTATACACAACACAGTATTTAGCATTTAAACAGAGTGTCAAATTATTAAAGTAAATTACAAATACTTCTGCTAATCCTCAAGCTACCCCACTGTGTATCAATTTAGCTTTGCAGAGCCACAAAGCAACCCAAGGCTCAGTACCAGAAGAACTATGGTTAGCAATGAAGCCTTCTTACCCTCGTACTACGTGCTGCATTCATTAGACTGCACTCCTTCCGGCTCTGTTGTGTTTAATGTTAAACACAGTAACCATAGAACACATTACATAGCACTACATTTACATCTGCATTGTTTTCAACCTCAAAAGAAGTTTCACTTTTTTTCTAAGCAGAAACATTTATTCACTCGAATCCTAGCTTTCCAAAAGTCATGCTGTATACAATATCATGTTCATCAAGTTTTACAACTCTAGAATACGTTACTTTTGAATGCGCCTGATAGCAGCGGTTAATTCAGAATTAAAACGGTAACTGAGAAGAGCAAGCGTTACATTAGCCACACATGTCCGCGCCTCGCCCTCTGCATCCCGCGGCTCGCGGGGCGCTTCCAGCCCGACCTCCCTCCCCACCGACCCCCGAGCGCTGCCGGGCTCCGGCCGCTGCGGGCCGAGGCCGCCGCGGCTCCGACCGCAGGACAGCCCGTGCCGTGCGGGGCCGGTCCTTGGCTCCCGCAGCAGCACGGCGCTGCCGGGGGCCCGGCCGTGCCGCCCCGGCCGCCTCACCTGCGCCGGCCCCGCCGCCCCGCGCCCGCCGCCGCCGCGGCCCCTCCGGCCCTTTGTTGTCCTCCCTCCTCCCGCTCCGCTCCTTCTGCCGTCAAGCGCCGCCCCGCGCCGCAAAGCAGCGCGCTGCCGCAAAGCCGGCTGTCGTAACGCCCCGCGCCCGCCTCCTTTAAAGCGGCGGCCTCGGGGAGGGCCCGGAGAGGTGCGGGGGCGATAAAACACACACACACAGGGTAAAACACTCACAGACTCCTCGTAACACAGTGCCGAACCTGTGGCATCAATGTGTGAAAGTGCCTGCAGCGAGGGCTCCGAGCAGGGGCCGCGCTCTGTCCCTGGGGCCCAGCAATGGACAGGAATTCTCACCAGAACATGAGGAAGAACTTCTCCCTGTGAGTGAGCGAGCACTGGGACAGAATGCCCACAGAGGCTGTGGAACCTCCCTCGCTGGAGGTGTTCCAGGGCCAGGGAGGTGGCACCTGGTGGCTCCTGCGGTCCCTTCCGAGCTGACCCGCTCTGTGGTTCGGAGTGTTCCAGCAGTGCAGGAACGCGGAGTTTCAGGAGCAGAAACGCTACAAATCCTTATTTCCTTGACAGCTGATTGTTCAAACACATTCAAGCAGAAACTCATGGAGTATAAGGTTAAATAACAACTTGGTGGCAGCTGTTAGGATTAAATATCATCTCAAATTAAGCTATTGTAATGCTAAAAAAAAAAAGTCATTGACTTTAGACAAAAGTGACTTAGCAAAACCCCAAGCATCATCGTGTTATCTGCACCACTCACATTCCAAATCCAAAACAGCACTGTACCAGCTACTGAGAAAAAATTAACCCGATCCCAGCTGAAACCAGGACAGTGACCAGTTCCCTGTTTCTGTATCATTCTTTCTTTGTTGCCATTTTCTATAAAACACTGTGCTGGTTTCCTCAAAGGTGCGGCAGATATTCTTTCCTAACAGAGCTTATTGCCAAAAGATAAGGTGTTACAACTTTACCAGAACTTAAAATGGATAAATTTTTGTCCACTTAGTTTTTTTGGAAGAATCAGTGTGGCCTTCTCATTAAAATAACCAGCACATGAATCCTAGCACCATAAAGATCTGCCAGTTATTAATTATTAATCAGCAAACTAAAAATAGATGCATAAAATAATTTGTCCTCCTCTGCTAATTTTAAAATAGACAAATGTTCTTGTTCTTCTTGCAAAGAAGGCGGTCACAGTGATTACAGTAATCTTTTTCTGAGAATATTTATTGCTTGTGTACAGTAGTGTCTCTAGCAGTGCCTCTGAGCCCCTGGCATTTCTTAGGGAGATGTTTCTCTGTTTCAGAATTGGATGAGAGGCTCTCTGCTTCCTCTGAAATCTCAGAAATTTTGCTGTGTTTTACAAGTATTTCAAGATGAGAAATATTAAAAATACTCAGGTGTACTTTTGAATAATCTGTATAATCATACTATCCTCAAAAATTTGCTTGAAGTGTTGAAGTAAAATGTCCTTTGTCCCAAACTTGTGAAAAATGTATAATTTGTTTTAATTACTGAGAATGTGCTACAATAGTATGTGGTTTATTTTCTGCAACTGATCTGATAATAAAAACATTCTTGAGTAATGACAGAACTGCAAATGCTATTAACCCAATTTTTTAAACACCTTATTTAGTTTTCTCTTCATAGTTGTATGATAGTTTGTCTCCATTTAATTCTGCTGAACATCTGACCTGCGAATATAGTTATTTTGCTGAATGCCTGACAAGAAAGTAGACTAGTTTCGCTCACCCTTTTCAGTTAAATTATCTGAGTTACGGACAGATTCCTTCTAGTGCAATATTTATAGAAAAGCATCCATCCTCTTCGTTACAGTCCCAGCCTTACACAGCCTTTGGGAGAGGCGTATTTCCAGTTTGGACAAGTCTTTTCGGAACCAGACTGTGCTGCGGGGCTGGTGTTACATCAGAGTAGATGAACCCGGGGGCGGGCTGCTGCCCGTGGGTGCCATCAGCAGTTTGGGAGGCGCTGCCAGGTGACACCCGGTGACACCCGGTGACACATGGCCCTGCCCGTGCGGGCCGCAGTGATACCCGGGTGATAATTGGTGTTTTTGTTTCGGCTCCGGAAGCGAATGGCAGGCAGCACTGATGAGCGAGTGTTTGTGTGCACGGCTGCAGGGACACACCTGGGGCTCGGGGACGCTCCGCAGGGCTCGGGTCCCTCCTGTCGGTCCTGCCTGCGGGGCACGGCCGGGAATTCACGGGCTGCAGTCAGTCTGCCCCACTGTCTGCGGGAGCTCCAGCGCCCTGCGGGTGCCAGGGATTGTTCCCTGGAATGATGACATCATGCTGGGATGGAGATGAGTGGAAGTGTCTAATATTTCATAGACTGCGGCGCAGAAACCTGTCCTTGGTTGGGAGAAGGGCACTTCGGTCTGGGGATGTTGAGCTGGCGTTAAAAATAGATACGGGCTGCTTGCTTTTGCAGCAGAGGTCTTTTGAATTGAGGAAAAAAAAATAATAATGTAAAGCTTTTCCTCTTCAGATAATTTTAAGATCAATCTTGCCTTTAAAATTACGGCGTGTGCTGGTGTACAACACCTCAGAAGATGCGGAGCCTTGTGCGTGTGACTGTAGGTCATGGAGCGTGGACGGGGGGGTTCAGCGAGGGTGGCGAGGGCCGGGAATGGGAATGAGAACGGGAACGGGAATGAGAACGGGGCCGGGAATGAGAACGGGAATGAGAGCGGGCCCGGGAATGAGAACGGGAACGGGAATGAGAACGGGAACGGGAATGAGAACGGGAACGGGAATGAGAGCGGGAAGGAGAGCGGGGCCGGGAAGGAGAGCGGGGCCGGGAATGAGAGCGAGAATAAGAGCGGAGCCGGGAACGGGAATGAGAGCGGGGTCGGGAATGGGAACGGGAGTGAGAGCGGGCCCAGGAGCGGGAACGGGAATGAGAGCAGGGTCGGGAACGGGAACGGGAATGAGAACGGAACCAGGAGCGGGAACGGGAATGGGAATGGGAATGGGAACGGGAACGGGAATGGGAACGGGAACGGGAACGGGAATGGGAACGGGAACGGGAACGGGAACGGGAATGAGAGCGAGGTCGGGACCGGCCGCAGCCGCCGCCCCCCGGCGCCGTTTGAAAGTCACCAAAGTTTGCGAAGCGCGTTCCGGCGGCGCTGATTGGCCGAGCGTCCCGCGGCACGTGACCGGCAGCCAATGGGGCGGCGGCAGCGGCCGGGCCGGGAGCGGCGGTGCGGGAGCGGCGGGAGCGCGGTGAGAGCCCGGGGAGAGCCCGGCACGGCCGGGACAGCGGGACCGGGAACACGGGGAACACGGGGAACACGGGGAACACGGGGAACACGGGGAACACGGGGAACACGGGACCCCTCCCGCTCCTGGAGCGGCTGGTGCGGGCTGGTGGGGCGGGCAGCGCCGCGTGCGGGCCGTGCCCGGTGGGTCAGCCCCCGCCCAGCCCCGTGCTCCGCATGGGAGCGGGGCCGGCAGCGCTGCCCGCTGAGCTCGGCTCGCAGCTGGAACCGCCGAGCCCGGGCGTTTCCGCGGAGAAAAGTGCCGAGTTTCCTTAGGAGCCGCTGGGAAGTTGGAGCTGGGCTGGTTATTGACGAGAGGAGGGTTTTGCTGAATTCTCCTGTTGGTAGAGAAGCCGCGGAGAAGCTGATAACTTTTCAGTGCTGGCTGTGGGATTCTGTAGCAACCCTGGGGCTCCCGTGACCTCTCCCTTTTCTTTCTCTTTTGTGGTGGTTTTCTTTTGTATGGCTTAAACAAAAGAAGTCAGGCCCGTGTGTTACAGGAAGACCCTTTCAAGGGGAATATTTTAAGCAAATCTGATTTTCGTAGGATGGGAAAGCTACTTTTTGGAAGCAAAGAGGTGGTTTGTTTTGGTTTACGTTTAGAAAAAAAAATGTCTAGTAGGAGCTAAAAATGTCTAGTAGGAGCTTCATCATCTCTGTAATGGATATTTCAGTAGTATTTGTGGTACTGTTTTACTTTTTATTACAATACGAATTTCTTTGACTTGGACTATCAGGTATTGCTACAAAGGTAAGCCGACATTGTTCACCGAGCTGAATGTTCTTTTGCGACGAAAAAAGTTCTGTATCAGGGTTGTTTTGAGTCCTTTGTTCTAGGATTGTTTCAGTCAATTCATGGGTTTGGGTGAATTCAGACCGATTCCCAAACCGAAGTTCCTTCAACAATTGTATGCGTTGCTTTTCTTGATGCTTGCTCTTGCCTTGGGAATTTTGCAGCTCTGCTCTCCCTGGTATGAAATTGTTCTGCGCAGCGTTTACGCTGCCGTGTTTTTCTCATTGCTAATTCCAGTCCCCACCCATGGTCGCTTCCTGCCTGTGAGGAGCTTCGGGATGCCTGTGCCAGTGTTTCTGCAGGAAGCCTGGCCAGATGTGCCAGATGTCTCTTCTGCCTTCATGTGTGCGAGAACAAGTCTGCTTCTTACAGACTCGTTCTCTCCTCGTTTTTCCACCTTTTCCAGTGTTTAAAAAAGCATTTCTAAAACCTCCTTTACCCCCCTTTGCTCTCCCTGCTTTTGTAGTGAGCCCAGACAATGAGGAGTTCCTGATTAATTTCTCTTCAGGCATTTCTGCATGTTGTTCTCCAAGTTATTAAAAATCAAGGGGAGAAAGCAGTGGGGGAAAAGCAGTCATAGCCCTAGATTTTCTTACAGGTTAGTTTAACTTACGTGGTTTTTATTTGCACTCTTCTTAGACAAATTTCAGAAAAAAAAAATTAGAAGCTTTATTGCTTTGTCTCAAACTTGGATTTTTTCTTTTCAGTTGAAGTTTGTATTTTTCATATCTTTAATTAGCTTGAAAATCCCAGCTTAGTTTGAGCTAAGATGTAGTGCAGGGAAGGAAATATCAGGTATTCTGTGAATGTTGCAGCAAATAAACGTGCCTGTGGCACTGGGCAGTAGCCACATCTCTAGAATAAGTGCAGGTCTGCTGTCCTCCCATGTATTTGCAGTTGAACAATTAATTTTAAATTACAAGTGCTATTTAGTCATGGTACCCATGAGGCAGAGTCCTCAGTGGGCCCATAACCTGTTCACAAAGACAGACCTGGCACTGAAGGGTGCAGTGCCTCTGTGCTGCTGGGAACGTTCCCAGGGCTCTCTGGAATCCTTAGATTGCATGGATCAGTTAAGGGAAGTTCTTCTCTATGTGGCCCTACAGTCTCAAAAAGTGCCAATTACTGGTCTTTCAGTTCTTCCAAAGTGCAGTGTGAGAACACACGAGCCAGATCTGAGCATATTCAAGATTTGGAAGCTGATGGAAGCTGTATTTTGGTTTCAAAGGGTTGTTTGAAAGCTTTTCAGAGCCAGATATCTTGTAGTTCGTCTTTATCTTTCCTGAATTGTTTTTGTTGACTGTCCAGACACAGATATTGGATTTATTATAATGGTTTCTGGATTTTTTTCTTCACAAGTGTGCTGCAAAGATTGGTGTGTGTGTGTAAACAGTGCCTTGAGCAGGAGGATGTGCTTATTAACATCAAAGGCATTTTCAGTTCACTTAAAAATAACAGAGTAGATGTGACAAACTATCCTAGGTCAAGAATGTTAATTATGCTTGGTCGTGATTTTCTTTTTAATGGGCAAGAGTACTATTTGGAAAATCACTCCTTGCTCACACTCCTTTTCCTCTTTTTTTGCCCAGTGCATTCTTCAGCCTGGAGACCTATTGCTGGAAATGTGTCAATAGATTATATAGTGCTTTTATTTGTTTGGAGGAACATATGTAGCTTTGTCTAATGAACATTTTGTGTTGAACTCAGTTATAAAAACTAAAGCTTGTAACTTTTCTCCTCAACTGCCCACTCCCTTTTTAAATAACAGTGTAATTCTGTGAGTGTGTACTGATACTGAGGTATGCAGGCACAGCCCCACTCAGCTGTGACTCTGCTTACTCCTTGCTCAATAATCTGGTAATTACTTGGGCTGTGAAGAGCAATTGGGCTTTATGGTATTGCTTGGGTATGTAAGAGTTTGCCTTCAGATTGCCAGACTACTTTTGTCCATAGCAGAGGTAAGAACTACTTGGGTTTCTCTCAGTAGTTTCTAAATCGGTGGCTGTTACTCAATCCTATTTATACCTGATGGTTTTTTGGAGAGGAAAGCCTTGACACAGGTTAAAGATGTTTTCTTCCATAAAGTTCAATAGAAGTGCAGTGTGTGCACCTTTTCTTTAGCTAAGACATGCTGCTCAGAGGTCTACTCCACTATTTTATGAGTATCATAAATAAGAGTGGAAGGCAGGGCTGACATCTAAGTTGTCTTTGAAGGCTTCAGCCATCCCTTCTTTGTTCCATCAGAATTCCCTCTAGGAAATGCTTTGCTCAGCTGAACTGGAGTTGGAACTTGGTAGAATTGTTTCTCTTCAGTGATTAGATTTCTGTGTTGCAGTATTCTGACAACTGCCACTGTCATGAGTTGTTCAATTCCACCTCTCTTTGCTGTTCTTAATCCTATCTGGTTTCTTATTTGGTATCAATTTGGTTAAATTGATAATGTCTGAGTGGAATCTTTGCCTCACCTAGGGCTGGGCATTATGGAGAGCACTTGGTTTTGTTTCTCCATTGTCAAGACTTAACTCATATGAAATGATGTTTGCTGCTCACCCGTTTGACAGAGCGTGACATGCACATCACAGGGCACTTATTTTATTTAATTGTGGTGTTTAGATACTTAAGTCCTCAAGTGGGAGTGACCAGCTTGGTTCTTGGTTCCCCTGTGGCTCTTTGATGTGTCCCATTTGGGACTGTGTCCTGTGACCGGGTTTGTGCTGGCACAGGGACAGCTGTACTGCTGCAGTTTTATCTGCATACTTAACCCAGCCTGGGTATCCTGCTAAAACCACTGGGGTTTTACCCTCCCTTCTCCCAAGGCTCTCCAGATATATTGTAGCCATACAAGGATTTTGATATTTCAGGTTTAAAGTTGGGTAGCTTTGTCTGTGTTGACCTAGGAAGAAATTTTTCACGTGTCCAGCAATTATGTCCATAAAAAGCTTATGTGTTCCTTTAAATGTTAACTCAGGAAACCAGTATCTAGAGTACCTAATCTCTGTCTCTTTGAAGTTTCCCTTTAATTTCATCATAGGTGTCTTTAGGGTTGTTGAATTGTGTTTGGAGCTGGAGTTGTGCCTGAGATGTCTCCTTTCCCTTGTGCTCTCCCTGCACTGGCACAGCTGCAGCTCAGCTCTGGGGTTTTGTGTGGTTAGAGGTGCTGAAGCTGCTGGGAATGTGGTGTAAGCTTGCAGCAGCTTTGGGAGAACTGGGGAAAGTGACTTAGCAGGAATTCTTTCACATTTATGGTCTGTCTGTCTTTAGTTTGGTCCCCAGTGAGCAGGGACTGTGTGGGAGGAGGGAGGGCTGTTCTGCTCTCAGCAAGGAGGATGAGGCTGCTCACTGCCTTTGTTCTTATGCTTGACCCTTTAATTTTGCAGGGGGGAAAATGAAACAGGAGTTTTAGACTTTGAGGACTCATTATGGAAGGCTCAGAAGGACATCACTTCAGCTCAGTGGAAGAGGAAACCAGATACTGGAAGGAGTTGGCTATGAAATACAAGCAGTGGTAAGGCAGTGGCTTCATTCCTCCAAGTGGGTGAATAAGGTGCATAACACTTCATGCAAAGACACAGATCTTTCATTGTTGCTTGTTTAGCTTGCTGGAGTATTTTTTCAGTAGAATTGTTCATGAATATAAAACACTTCCTTTCACCTTTCTCTCTGTTCCTCACTTTTTGTTGCTAATCAATAACAGCTTTGTTGATATTTCCAAATAAATCATAGAATTGAGTAATGGAGTAAATGTGTGATGGCAGTGGACAATTGACAAACTAAAGATGTGCCACGTGTCCCCAACATCTACAGTGTGAAGACAGACTCTGGGGTTTTTCTGTTTATTTGGGCTTTTTGTATTTGTTTATCAGTTTGCTATGAGGTGACTTCCCATGCATGGCAGGAAACATTTGCCTGTGTTTCTCCCTTCCTGTGGAATACATATGTTGGAGAAGGGCAGGTAGCACTCTGTGTCCAAGAGCAGTGTTGTTTTTACCTTGAGTGCACAAGGGATGTTTTCCTTGTTCATGATGAGTTCTGTTGCTGGATTTCTCTCCAGTGCTGAGAACACCCAGGAGGAGCTGCGTGAGTTCCAGGAGGGGAGCAGAGAGTACGAGGCTGAGCTGGAGGCCCAGCTGCAGCAGGCAGAGTCCAGGAACAGGGAGCTGCTGTCGGAGAACGGCCGCCTGCGCCGGGAGCTGGAGTCAGTGCAGGTGAGAGCTGCAGCTCTGTGCCCTCCCCAGGGCACAGCTCGTGGGACAGGTGTCTGCAGGCTCTGCCCTGCCGTGCCACCTCAGCAGCACAGCAAAAGTGGCCAGAGGACTGCAGAAAGGGAAGTCTTGAAAAGTGAAGGAATGCCAGCCTGTTGTCTGCTTTGAGGATTCTGTGTCCCTGGAGCCCTGCTCACAGGCTGTGGCTGTGTCTCAGGATAGATTTCAGAGGGGAGAAAATTGTCCACAGTGGAGTGGAGACTAAGTGTGGACACGAGAGAGCTGCTGTTCTGTTCCTTCTCCCATCTATTTAGTGCTTTTGTTCATAGCTTTCCTGCTGTCTGCATCGTGCAGTCCCAGATAATATTGCAGAACAATCAAAGCACAAACACTGCAGCTGTGGTTTTGCATTACATAAGGAAACTCGGTTTTAAACCATTTTTACATAGTTGTGTGTTTATTACCTGACATATCAGATAGGATGGGAAGCAGCAGCTGGTGGGTTACACATAGAATTGGGAGTCATAAAACAGTTTCAGTCCTGGTTTTGTTATTGAATCTGTCTGTCCTTAGGAAAAAATGAGTTATCCTCTTTGCACTTGGTTAGCATTCTGTGAAACTAAGATCCAGCAGAAAGGCATTAACTTCCACAGCTATAAAACATAAAAGATATGAACCTATTGAGATGGGGCTTCTTAACACAGTGGCTTAAGAAACAATGAAGCATTCTAGAGTATGAAGAGTGGTGAGTGCCTCCTTTCAGTCTCTCAGAGATGGTGCTGTGCTGATTGACAGGTTTCTGGAAATACTGGTAAGTTCTCTTAAATTTGGAAAAAACATGTCACTGAAATTGGTGAGGCTTTTTAAAGTTTTAATGTAGGCCTTTTGTTTACAGGTGAGTTACAGTCACCCAAGGAATACTACACTGTGTTTTGTAGGGCTAGCTCAATCTGTGGAAGCAGAGATTAATGTAATTACACTTCCTCTATTCAATTGGATGCAATAATGAGCTAATGGGAGTGAAGGTATTTGTATAAGTGATTAATCACCAGATGAATCCAGGTTTGCAATGCCTTTTGTTTAAACTGTTGCCCAAATTACTGTCTTAAGGAAATTCTCTCCTTTTCCAGGTAGCTGTCCCTCTAGCACCAGCTTAGCCATTTCCCCCACTCCCTGCTTTTTGATAGCAAAAAGAATTGTTTCATTGTATTTATGTTGCTTTAATGCTTGTTCTTTTTGTTACACCTTAGAAATACTAAATGTTTTATGGATTATTGGTCTGCTGTTCCAGGCAGCCACATGAACCCATGAAAGCTGATAGTCTGGGGAGAAAAGTTTTAAAAATAAAACCCATAGTTCATTTAATTGAGGAGAGTAGACTATTTGATTTCTCTAGAACAGCTGGAATGAGAGGAAGGGCCAGTGAACCAGGCAAAACAGTGAAGAATGAGCATAGTAGAAGCAATCCAGAGCTTCAGAAAGTGGAGGGTAGCCATATTTTAGAAAATCTGAAATTATTTTTCACAGTAGATAACTTTCTTAAAATATATTCTGCTTAAAATAAACCATTCAACAATTGGTTATTCATGCAGCCTGAAAACTGCAGTAACAGCCTGCAGTTAAGGAACAGAGCCACCATTGAGGGCCAGATCAGCTGATAGTGTATTACAATTGGCTAAAAACAAAGACTCAGACCTTGCAGTTCTGGTCTTTTATCTGAATCAATTCAAGAGCAAATCATGAATCTGGTGAAGCTTTTGAGCAGCAGTGTTAACTGAGCCCATCAGGGGCTGGGATCTGCATCTAGGTCAGCACCAGTGAACTTTGCCAGGCCCACACAGCTTGTGGCTCTGAGCTGACCAGCCCAGAGTGTGTTTGCTCTCCCTTGGAAAGCAGAGCTCACACTGCCTAAAAACTGATGGGAATAGTGCTCTGGAGGGTTACTTTAGAGAGTCCTGAGAAACTAATTGATAGTAATCTACCTCTTGGGGCTTAGAGGCTCTTAGCTGTGTCTCAGAGATTTGGAGTTGCAGCTGTGTTACCACACTGCAGTCAAATAAGGATTTCTTGGTTCAGGGTAAATCTCTCTTTCCCTCCTCCTTGTCTATGCACTTCATGTGCTAAAATAGCTGTCTTCACATAATCATTCACACTAGGCTACTTGCCTGGTTTTCAAATTCCAGTGCATGGATTTGTTTCCAGTGACTTCAAGTGTTTTGTACTTGAATTCTGTCTGGAGAGGCACTTCAGGAATGTTGCTTACACAGCAATCTTGGAGTTTCCAAAAAAACCTCTGGCATGTTGAAGTGGTCTGGTAGCAGGGTGGCTGAGTATAAAGCATTGTAATGCTGTGGAGCTTTCCCTGTGACATGGAAGAGCTTTTCATGTCCCAGACATGGAACTAACTCCAGGTTTAGTGGCAGTGCAGCAGAGAGATCTGCTGTGGAAGCTGAGTCTTCCTCCCTGTCTATGCCTGTCTTAATGTACCCTTGTACATGTGGTGTAGTGGGAGACAGAGTTTGGTTTAGGTTCCCATCCAAAGTGTACCTGTACCTGAAATGTTCTGTCATCTAGAATTCTGAACCTGCTTTGGGTAATGCAGGATCTTGCTGATTTACTCACAGCAGCATTTAACAGGGTCACACTTGGACTTTTTTTTTATTCATGTTACTTTGGCTCCTAAATACTGCCTGACTTCATATTAGGGTTGAAAATAAGTGTCTTCTCTTGCATCCTGCTTTGTGTGTTCTGAGAAATTTTGCTGGATCAGGCTGTCTGGGAGAGGGAGGGAATGGCCCTGTGCTGTGAGTGTTGTTCCCCAGCAGTTTTGTTTGATGAGGAGTGACAGGAAGAGCTCTTGTCTGCTGGCAGCCCAGAAGTATATGAGCAATTGAATTTGAATTTGTTGGCATTTTACCATATATAAAGTCACGTTTTTCAAAAATCTTCGGAGCATCTGTCTGCCTTTCATGGGGCTCAGACAATGCTGCAAAAAGAGAAAATGTGTTGTTAAGTACCTGCTGTGCTGTTTGATTTGCCTTTGAGTAGGAAAAGATTGAGCTGCAGCATTCGGAAGGATACAGGCAAATCTCTGCACTGGAAGATGACTTGGCACAGACAAGAGCTATTAAAGAGCAGCTTCAGAAATACATTCGAGAGCTCGAGCAAGAAAATGATGATTTGGAAAGAGCAAAAAGGTGATCTGCTTTTTTTGGTTTTTTCTTTTTTTCTACCTCTATTCTGTCCTGCAAGCATGGTGCACTGAGCTGTTTGTGACACTACTTGTTAGCATTGCCATTCTGAACCATCACTTGCCTGATGGTTCTGTTGAAGATTCGTTGCAGATGGGCAGTGTGATAATTTTTTTTACCTCTTCTACTCCCCTGACTGTGCTCTTTCATACCTTACAAAGTAAAATAAAAAAATAGTAATGAAACAAAGCAAACCAAACAAAAATGCTAGTGTCCATTTTCTTGAAGGAGCTGGTAGTGACACCTAATGCACTCTTTTTCAGAGCCACTATAATGTCCCTGGAGGATTTTGAGCAGCGTTTAAACCAGGCTATTGAAAGAAATGCTTTTCTGGAGAGTGAGCTGGATGAGAAGGAAAACCTTCTGGAGTCTGTGCAGCGCCTGAAAGACGAAGCCAGAGGTTAAACAGAAGTTATTTGTATCTTTTCCTTTCTCTCCTGCTGCCTTGTAGCTGTTCAGTACTCTATGCCCTAGAGCTGGGCTTTTAACTTTGCTTCTTTAAAATCTGCTATCTGAAATTTAGGAACAAGTAAGGAAATTTAGGAATGTTCTGCCCTCACTCCTTGAACTGCTGGCATTGTTCCAGAGCACTCACAGAAACAAAACTCTGTTCCAGCCTTTTCCTAATCAGGGCTTCAGGGAGTTGGGCCAGTCCAGCTGGAGCAGGTGCTGCTGTGACTTCTCATGGAGGTCAGCTTTAATAGACATTAACCTCATTGTTTCCTGGCCTTGGAAAGTGGAGTCAGTTAAGCACTAATGGGAAAGTAAAACAGGAGGACTCTGGCTGACTCTGGTTGCCCTGGAATGCACTGGCTTTTTGCAGTTTGTCAGCAAGGCTGGGTGAGAAGAGAGAGACCCTGGAGCTGGATGAATGTCTGGTTTCAGATCTTGGGTTCTGTGCCCTTGAGTGGTATCCACAAGCTAGAGCCAGGCTGTGGGACAGAAGTGCTCTGTCCCTTGGCTGGATAATGATGTGGCTTCTACCTGGCTCCAGCTCAAGTTCCTGTGGAAACCAGGAGAGAAAAGGGTACAACAGGTACCTTGCAGGGAGCCAGAATGTAGCCAAGGTGTGCCAGGTTGCCAGGCCTTGGACTTGATGTGCCTTTGCTTACCAGCCTGTGACATTTGGAAAGGAGTTAGTTCCTGAAGGGGAGCTTTGTGAGAGGGTTTGAAAATGAAAGCCAGGTAATAGCAACTGAACTAACACTACTAAAACATCTTTGGTCACAATCTTAGAAAGACCTTTAGCTGGCTAAAGGATTTTGAAGGTATGCCTGGAGTAATCTTTTGCAGGAGAAAAATCTTTTGAGCAAAAAATTGCCTCCGGTTCTTCCCTTAGTGCTTGCGTACTCCAGCACTGGCTTTGTGTTGCTTCCTTCACAGATCTACGACAAGAGCTTGCAGTGCAGCAGAAGCAGGAGAAGCCCAAAACACCCCTGAGAGCTCCCCTGGAAGCAGAGAGAGCAGACAGTGCTGTTCAGGCCTCCCTGTCCGTGCCCTCGACGCCCGCCGTGCGCCGGACCCCCGCCAGCGTCCCCAGCTCCGGGCTGTGCAGGAGAGGTGACTGCAGGGAGAGCTCACTAGTGCCCTTGGCTGCTCTTGGTTTGGCTGCAGTTTGCTCCCTTCATCCCTCCTCTAGCCACAGAATTGAGTGTGTGGTGTAGTGTCATCTAAATCAAATCACCGTGGTCTGTGTATTCATAGACTGGGATTTTTAAAAATTTATTCATAGTCTGTTCATTTCCAATTGACTTGAACTGTCTGATAGTAATGAGGGATAAGATGAGCTGTTGGGACTTTCTGTTAGTTCACAACTGTCCTAGAGATGTTGGTCTAATTTAGGGGAAAGGTTTTAAAAACCTGTGTGATCTTTCGTTGTGTTCCTTGAATTGTCTTCTCTAAGACAGTAGGGTCAATTTTATTTTATTTTTTTTTCCTTTCCATGAGTAACATGTCCTTCTTTACCCTGCCATGTAGGTCTTGAAGACAGTTACGGTGCAACCCCTCTCACACCAGCTGCAAGAATATCTGCACTTAATATTGTGGGAGACTTGCTACGAAAAGTGGGGGTGAGTGATTCCCTGCCAGGCAGTGCTTTTGGAAAGCTGGAGCTCTTGGAAACTTGTGCTGCTGTTCAGGGGAGACTGAAAAGAGTCTCTTGCCCCCAGGTTAGTTAAGTGTGGCCTTGGGATTGTTCTGGACTCCAAATGTTTCTGACCAACCCCTAAATAAAAATGGACCATGCTTGTTCTTCTAAGTTCTGATCCAGATGGGGATAAGATCTCCCTCTATGAATTTCTGGAAGTGCATGTGCAGAAAAAATAAGTCAGCATGAGTAAATTGAGAAGGGATGTGTTCCCATGAACAGCAGAGAAGTTAGCAGGCTGGTACCTGCTGCCCAAAAGGCTTCTGGTGAAGTTGGCCTTAAGAGTCCAGTGGTCTTTTGAGCAAGGCCTAATGTCCTGCTCAGCTGTAGTTTGATATTTGAGGTAGTGCTGATGCTGGGAAAGTTATCCCATTACTTGTGTTTCGTTCCTTATGCCTCAGTGCTGTGTTGTTACAAGCATTTGTGTGAGACTCTGATGGGCTGAGCTGCAGAACTGATACAGCCAAAAAGACTCAGTAAAGGTGGAGTGATCCAGACTGGGAGCTTGTGATGGAGAATAAGATATCTGTGGCTCATTCCCTCTGGTGTACCACCTAATACTTATCTAGGGAAGCTGATAGCTCGTATGAATGTTTAGTAATCTAAAAATTTATGCCTATAAGAAAGATGTAAAAATCTCTCTGAGGAAAGAGAGGATTTTGTGTTCCTGCTGATGAAGAGCATCAGCTCCCTAGAGAAAGAGAGATTCATCTTTAGAGAGCTGACTGTGTTCATCTCTTCACAAATTCAGAACTCGTGTGGCACTGAGGTCTAGCAGGTTCCTCTGCTGGACAACTCACTCTTAAAGAAAGAAAAACACCCCAAACCCACACACTTCAGTGCCATTTTGGTGTGCCATCTTCTGAAAGAGGATGGTCAGTCTGATACTTGCATCTGTTCGCTTCAGGCTTTGGAGTCCAAGCTTGCATCTTGCCGAAACTTTGTGTATGACCAGTCTCCACACAGACCTTCAGTGTCCATGTACATGAGCAGAGATGTCCTTGAAACACGCCTGAGTCCTCATCAGCCCCTTTGTGACACAGGGTGAGTGCTGGGCTCTGCTTGACAGCTGCTGGTGTTGGAACTTGGGGACTGGTATTTAGTATATAAGTCTTTGTTTTGGTAGAGACAGATTTGTTTTCAAAGTATGTGAAACTAAATTATTCAGGATTATTATTTGAATGTTTCAGGGCAGTTGAAAATTTGGGATCACTAGCTGCTGAAATTCAAAGGCTAGCTGCAATCAAGTTTTGAGTACCTCAAATCTGAAGCAAGATGTGTTTTGTTATAAATCAGTGTTTAAATGGGACAAAGTACAACAGTTCTTGCATATTGGTTCAATTTGTTTTATGCTTTATGTTCTTGTACAAGTGATGTCTCAGGAGTGTTATGGCATGTAGGGAGACTTCCCTTATTGTAGTTAAGATTCTCACTTATGGGAGAACTGGAAAGAAGGTGGGTAGTGGGTCCATTGAGAATGCTTTACAGTTGCTAAGATGTGTTTTAAAGTAGCAGCTGACAGGAAGTTACCTTACTCAGCATGACAATTTCTCTGAATGTTTGAACCGTTTATCTTTTTTTAATCAAATGAAGAAAAATCAGCAAGGTTATTGCAAATTGCCATTCAGTGTCTGCTTAAACTCTGCCAGTCCTGTACTGCACATTCTTTAAGTTCTGTGTAAGTGAAGTCCCTATAGTGCACTTTGTTTCAGACTTAATTATTTAGCCAGACCTCTTGCTGGTTTGTGCTGGTACCCAGTGCCCAGTGGTGTTGTTCAGGAGGAATGTTCCACATTGTACTTGCTCTCCTAGCCTGGGGAGAAGCCTCATGAGAGCTCCTGCAAGAAGGAGCAGTGCATTTACATATTCATGCAGCTCCTGCAATGCTGAACTGAAATTCCAGCGCCTGTAGGAGATAGTGTTGGGTGCTCAGAGGGAAAGGGGGCCCTGTGTTACAGTGGGAGCTCAGCCCAGCTGGGGAGTGGGCTGAGGCAGTGCTGTCCCTGGTCTCAGCTGGGTGTTTTGCTGTGAGGGAGCAGTTGTGAGCAGTGCCCTGACCGCAGGTGTGCGTTTGCAGGTTGGTGAAGCGCCTGGAGTTCGGACCGCGCCCCTCGCACGTGCCAGGGCCCGTCAGCCGTGCCCCACAAAGTGTGGTCAAGATGCTGCTGTGAACAGCCTGGCTGGATGGAGAAGGGACAGGAAATGTGTGTTTTGGACCAGATTTCGAGAGAACATCGCTGGGCAGGCAGACAGCAGTGTCAGGGTGGGTGAGAGCTGAACGAGAAGTCACGGTTGGTGGCGGCTCCCAGTGAGGTCTCTGGGCAAGTTCTCTGGGTGACAAAGTGTGACAAGGCAATGCTGTCTGTGGCAGTGCAGGGCTGGGAATTGCCTCCTGCATAGCTACTGTAAATAGCTCCTTGAAGGTTGCTTCTGACACTGCCAAACTGTTGTCCTTCTGCCTGCAGCACAGCAATATTCACTATACAGCTCCTCAAGCTTTGCCTTTTGGTGCTAATACACCACCAGCTCTGCCTGGAGTTCTGCTTTCTACCATGGGTGTTGTGTGCTGCAGTCACCCAGGTTAAAGGAGTGTTTTCATGTGGAGAAAGGGGTATTTCTGCAGGAAAGCTGTTCAGCTCCTCGTGGGATGTTTGCTGACCAGGATGTTGCTGCACAAAAACCTGCCTCTGTAGTGGCAAGATGTTTCTGTAAGCAATGATTTCTCCTTCAGAGCAGCTCATGGTTAAAGGTGAGACACGTCTAATGCTGAGAGTGCTCAGGGGATCCCAGAGCTAACTGCATGTAGACGTCATCTTTTAAATTTTTTTTTTAACCCCATAGTGGCTGGTGGTTGTAGGAGGCCAAAGCTGGTCAAGTTTCTAGTTCTAACATCTTGATAGGTGGGTTTTACTGCTTTACAAACCTCCCTTCACTAAGGTGCCTTGGGTGTTAGTGATTTTTTTTATTATTTTACTTTTCTATGTAAATATATCAGCTGTTACTAATTTAGAAATGCTTTTTTAACCTGAAAAGCCCTTTATGCTAGAGAAGTGTATATGAATAGAGAATTATTTTCAAATAATTTTTCCCCCTGTAGAATATTACTGCATTTGTTTTTTAAATGGAATAGATTCATTCCAAGTGTTAATGTATTTTATAGAAGCCTGTATTTGTAAAACTAATAATGTAAAACTAATAATGACTTAACAATTGTAATGTTTGTTTTGTTGTTTTGGTTTTTTTTTGTGGCAGGGGAAGGGGAGAGCTTACTTGACAAAATAATACATAAATGGGTTTGAATTTTTTTGCTTTTTTTTTTGTTTTTTTTTTTTCTTTTAAGGAAGTGCTGTGAAAACAGCCACTTCCTTAAAAGGAGGCATCTCTTTCTCTAGAATATGTAAATCACAGATGATTTCCATTTCTCAGTCCACCTATGAAGTTGGTTTAACTGGGGAGCAGAATAAAGCTTATTTTGAATGGGAGTTGTTGATGCTTTTTAAGTTTTTTTGCAAGTTACTACTGTGGTTTATACATATTCAGTTTGCTGAGCATTTAATATGAAGTCTGACTAGCTTGTCTCCTTGTTCCCACTCATGGAGACTCACAAACTGTGTTGACAGCCAGCTCTTGAACAGCTGGGCTCTGGGCTTGATCAAGCAATGACCAAGTCTTATCCAGTAACTGCTAACCCCTCTCTGCTCAGCTGGTCATCTGAATTGCTCTGAATGGGCTCTTCCTTTACTCTTTCATGAGCAAAGAGAATTCTCTGGGCTGTGGTTCTGCTTGCTGAATGGTGCCAGTCTGAATCCCCAGTTGGTGATCTCTGCACCTGTGAACAGTGCTTAGGTTTAGATGATTGCTTTAGCTGTCAGGGTGGATGTTTGTGCCTGGTTTGCTCTCTCTGCAGTCACACTGCTTCAGGTTCACTTGCTGTCCAATCAAAGGCACCAGGTGAGCTCTCTGCACTGAATCCAGAGTGATTCCACCCTGCTGTGCTGTGCATGGCTCCCTGCTGCCCCGCTGTGACACAGAGCTGCTGCTGCTGCCTCAGAGTGCTTGAGCTGCCTGGCTTTGTGGTAGGTCTTGGTAGCTCCCAGGAGCAGGCTGTGGTCTTGCTGGAGTGCTCCAAAAACAAAAAGTAACTGCATGCTGATCCCTTAGTGCAGAATAGCTTGGCTTGGATCCCTGCATTCAGTGTGAGCTGCTGTTTCTAATGGTTTCAGCCTGCCCCAGAGGCTTTGGTTGGGAATGTTTCTGCACAGACAGACATCAGAGGGTGGGCTCATTGCCCACAGACACCCAGGGAGGGCCCCACTGCCTCCCAGCCCCTGCACCTGTGATTCTCTGTGTCTGTCACTTTGGAGCATCCCAGGGCACCTCAGCACTGGGTGTCCCTGAGGGAATCAAACCTGCTTTATTTCCAGCTCAGTGTAGAGACTTCTTTGTATTTCTTCAAAAGCATTACTTAGAACAAAACCCTGACTTTCTTCAAATGATTACAGATGAACTTCTGTAAGTGTTTCAGTTTTAGAGAAGCTCTGCTGCATCCCCCCTTCCTTCAAGTGACATGTGTACACAAGAATACTGGAGTCATTTTTATAGCCTTTTATTAGTGTGTAAGCACATCCATGGTGCATATAAAACTGTAACAGTTGACTTAATTTGAACAAATGATATTTTTCAGTAAGTGATTAAAAAGGCACTTCCACCTTGTGAATTGTGCATCAGGGGTGTAGTAACCAGGAGAAAACCCTATATTAATTGAATACTCAAAACAAAATGAAAGTTTAAGAAAAGATTAACTGACCAATGCCTTTTTTTTCCCCTGCAACAATCTCACAAATCCTCTGTAGACTATAGTTTCCTGGGATTTAAATCATTTGAGCTACTGGAACTCACTTTCTGCAAGATTCACAAAGTGAATTACTCTGTTAGAAATCCCCACCTTTTACGCTTCATGGTAAGAAAAGTTTTGGAGTACTTTTAGCATCAATCTATACATTGGAGACAAGGCAGTTGTGCTTTTATCTGTCAGAGGAGTGGGTGTATGTGACCTTGACACTAAGAGTAGACTTACACAGTGCTAAATATCCTCCTCCCTCCCTTCCCTTGCTGCAGTGCAATTTTTGAAGCGTGTTTATTCACTGGCTTTTGTTCCATTGAAATCTCCATCTCTTGCATCCATTTCGTCATCACCTCCATCTGTTGCATTCTCAATTATTCTTCTGCCTCCAGATCTACGGGGTGGGGCAAAAGATGCTGGCTCATTTCCCCTCCTGCAGTAAGGGGGAAAAAATAGAAAAAAAAATCAGGTGTTAGGTCATTTGGAATCCTCTCAAATAATCAGAGTTTTGTAACAGGACCTGGGGGGCTGATGGTTCTAAATGCAGAAAACCCAGGAGCTGTGGGCCTCTAATTCCACTTTCTGTTCTGTAATTTGTGAGCAGACTGAGACTCCCAATTGCTTGGAAATGAGATGGATTTCCTAATCCTGTGCTTGTGTCCTTGCCCTCCTCCAAACAGTCTCATCAGCCCCCAATCACCCCCACTCTTCATTTCAGTTTTCCCCTATGGGAGCTGCAGCTGGAAGGAGTGGAGAGAGGGGCTGCTCGTGCCCCAGAGCAGAGGAGTGTCCCTGCTGTCCCTCTGCAGGAGCAGGCAGAGAGCAGCTTGTGCAGAATTTCTGCCCAGCAGTTCTGAGCCCTGGGGCTGGGGCAGGGCTGCAGCTGGCCACAGGCATTTGTGAGCTCTTGTAACCCAGGGACTGATGCTGAGCAGTGCAGGTGTCCTACAGCAAATCCTTTTCCCACTTTGTGTCCTTTTCCTCTCCCATCTCCCTCCCATCCCCATATTTTTCACAGGCACGTCCCAAGGCAGGGACACTTTGGTCCTCAAGGTTAATTTTTGGGGAGGTGTGAGCAAGTGAGACAGACAATGGGTTTGTCCCAGGCCTCCATTGCTAATGTGCTACAAAGCATTTCAGTTTTGTGACATGGCCTCTCACTTGCCCCTCATTAAGCAAACCTTTGTAAAGGCTTGAGACCACTGATTTAAGCAATAAAATAAATTAATGATCACTGGATATTGTGTCAAAAATACTAATTTGGCGTTAAATAAATCCGAGACTGCACTTTTGGGTACAGCAATCATGCAGAAATATTTAAAGGCTCGTCTTGTCCTTGCAAAAGACTAAGCCAGTCCCCTTTCTGAAGCAGCTATCTAAGTGAAAAGTTCAGTCTTCCATATGAGGAGAGAGGGTAGCAACACTGGCTGCACTAAGTTCAGAGGCACAAATGTGCATTTCCAAGATGGAAATGTGACATGTGGTCTGTTTTCCATAATTCTGCCCTCAAACTTCAGTGTGAGCAGGCACTCAGCTAGCTAACAAAGCTTCATGTAAGATCTGCTGAGAATTAACCATGGTTGTTCTGGTGCTGATGGCATGTGTTGAGCACAGGGGTGTCACTGCTGTCCTGGTGTGTGCTTGGCAGGGTCTAACAGCAGGGTCTCTTATTTTACAGCAGGGATTTGTTATTTGTATTTAACAAATAAGTTCTAATTAGGTTAATAAATTTGTTAATTCTTGTTAATAAAGGAAGAGCTCTCCACCCCCTTGGACTTGTGCTGTCTGGACTCAGTTACTCAGGAATCATTTGTGCTGCAGTAATTCACTGAAGGGCTGTAAGAGAACATGGGTCTGGGGGGAATAACAGCAAGAGTCTCACCAAATTGTGCAGGAAGTTTTGGCTGCACAGTGAACTCCTTATCATACACTAACTACTTATTAAACTGTTGCAGTATGCATGAACTTACCAGTTCTTTAAACTGGTATTGGCCCTGTGGGTAAAAACCTTTCGTTTATAGGTGTTCCTCTTAAAGAAGTTTATGTATTTCATAATATTCACGTGACCATTGGTATTAGTACCTTTTGTATCTGGGACAAACCTTCAGCACCAGTGTCTGCTTAGCATCTCTGTATTTCATCTGCCTTTGAACAAGTGCTGCTGAAGTGGTGCTTGAGTAACAGTCTGACTGGAAATATTAGGCTGACTAAAAGGCACATGCAAGGACAAGACATCATCTTTAAATATTTGTGTATTTACAGCAAAATCCAGCATATGTAAAATAGAAAATATACAAATATTACAAGGCAATAGCTCTTTAATTTTTGCAGTGCAGGTATTATTATTCCTATCTCCAGAGAATGTGCTAATAAGTATAACACAATGCTGTGCTAGGTTACAGTGTCAGCTTTAATGTCTGTGCTCTATGTTTTAATACAGTAAACAAGCAATGTAATATCTGTAAAATAGCTCTAAAAGCCTCAGTAATAACTCTTTGTAAGCAATACAGGCACAGAGTGCTGTGTAATGAAAGGCAAATCCTTATCTTTGTCTGTGATTGTGTGGTGTGTGATAAATCACATGCAAGCAAGGTCTTCCCAAATCTCAGGTGAATTAGATGGGCTCTTACCTTAGGTCAGCATTACAGTAGGCACCAGAAATACTGTGAAATTCTTATGACATGCTGTGACACTCCATATTCATTAGTCCTTTTAATCAATTTTACTAATCAATGGTGTATTTTATTTGTAAAAAAAAATCTACTCTTGGTGGCAGTGCACAAAGATGATGTGCAAAAAAAAATCATGCAAAAAAAATCAGAGTACTTGCTTAGGTACTCTGTTGGTAGAGCTTGTGAGAATGCAACGTTGGTAAGTCTATGTCAGTACATAACCTATTTGTAAGAAAAATGTATCACTGATGAACAGCTGATGGTAGCTAGATTATTGTAATATTTGTCTTTTTTGATAAAACAAATTAATGCCAAGATATCCAAGCCTTCACAGTTTGCAGAAACCTCACATAATTTTAACCAGGGCCAAAGAAAATGGAAATTTGTGCAATACAAGCTAGCTGCAAAGTTGAAGGCATGGTACCTGCTTAGTCATGCGAAGGTTCCTGTGTCCCTCTGAAACAGAGATAAAGAGTCCTGGGCAGTTATACTAGTTATACATGGTCAGAGGTAGGTAATTACTTTTAAATAACCAAACAAAGTACATTACAGCCAATTACATTACATTTACATGAAACAAAAATGAGCTGTATGGTGTTCTATGTTAAAGGGCTGGACACAGCCAGTGCTTCAGAGAGCAGCCAGGAGCAGGTGAGTACCCAAGGTGCTGCTGATGGAAAAGGCTGCTACACCCATAACTCTTCACTTGAAGGGAACCACATCAGTAACACTGAAGCATGCTACTGGTAAATACTCTGGCAAACTACTTAGAAAACACAAGTAGATGGGTGCTTTTTTTTCATCTGGTGTGCTGTTGCTCTTGGAAGGCAAAATTTTATGGTATAGTGATGCAGATAGAGCAATTTCTTAGTAACTCAAGTCAGCCTCTTTATTTCAGTGAGCTCATGTTTTCAAACCCAGTGAGTGCAGAACTCAGGGATGTATCTGACTGGTCACAGCTTTCTCTTTTTCCCTTGCAGTTTTAACAAGAAAATGCAAAGGGACATTTTAATCTTTTCCTTAGTCTGATGACACTGCATCCCACAGTGGTGAAGTCCAAAGAGACTTTGGAATAAGAATAATTTAAGGTGCTTTGCTTTTTACTGCTTGTGGTGTCCAAGACTGTTCACAGTCATGTGTGAGTTGTGCGTGTGTGAAAGTGTGAAAAGCACAAGCATTTCTACTCTCTTGTGACTGCTTCTGTACAAATAGATACAGCCATTAAATAAGGGGTGTTTTCAAAAGCAACCAAGCCTAATTCTGTTCCAATTGAAGCCAAAGGGATTTTGATTAGGGAAGAGTAGTGCCTGTGCTGTGGTGTCACAGTTATCTCAGCTGAAATCCTGAGGCTGCTGCAGTCTATGAAATGCACTTCACTCCTGACTTCAGCCTTTTGTCCTGAGTGCCAAGCTAATACAAGGAGTAACTTCACAGCATTATGTGTCTGTTCTTCACCTGACACATTTTTTCCCCCGCTTTTGTAGTTCAGCTCTAAATTTCAGGGCTGTCAGTGAGAGGGAAGGGCTGTCCCAAAGGAGGGTTCTGTACCTGAGCTTGCTCTTTAGTGCTGCAACCTCCCTGCCCAGGGCTTCATTGCTCTCCGTGGCTTCGTCCAGCTCCCTCTGCAGCTTCCTGCGGTTGGCGTTGATGCGCTGGGACTCCTCCTCAGCCTCCTCCAGCTGCCTCTTCAGCTGCTTCAGCCTCGTGTTGCCCTTCTCAGCCTAAGGGGAGTTTCAGAGTGATGCTTTCATTTAAACAGATCCAAGAGCTTTACTTTCCTCTCTTTTATTTCATGCTTCGATTGAGAGTTGTACTGAAACACGACCCAAAGATGGAAACCTGAAAATAACTTTGATGTGGGAGTTCATTTTGCTGACAGCTACTGTACTCAGACACAACCTCGTTGTTTCTTTTGCTGCATAGTCCTACCTCTCCTTTTTTTGGGCTTGCAGATGGATTTGCATTGGACAAAGCTAAAATTTTAATGTAAAATATGTTCAGCATCTCTATTCATGTAGTACCAAGGGTGTTGTGCACAGTCCTGTATATTGCTGTGCAGTCAGACTGTTGCTTCTGGCTGATTAACAAGAACTCGTGCTTTGGCACTTGATGTAGCATAGGAGAATTATCCTATCCCATCTTTTAGTAATGGACTGTATGGCTCTCCCAGATCCCAGCATACAATCTGCTTTCTAGAAGGGTATTTGCTCTGGGCACAACATGGAATCTTCCTTTCTTAGGGCAAAACCTAAAAACTCCAGTGCCCTCGACTAAGCCCCTTGTGACCCAGTCTGTACCTGATCTTTGTACTGCTCTGCTTGCTTCCTCTCGTCCTCCACCTGCAGCAGTGCATCCTTCAGCTTCTTGTCCTTCTGGCGCAGCGTCTTGGCCGCTGCCTGCTTCTCCCTGCAATGACAGGGCACTGCTTGGTGGTGTGGAACTCTCTGCTCTGCCTGCCTTGGGCTTGTGGCTCGTGAAACTGCCACCAAGGACCCCTGTGGTAAAAGTCTTTCTGAGTTTAGCAGGGGAATTCTAAGGAAAACTTTAAGATATGTTCTTCTGATCAAAACAAAGCCATATGTATGACTCTGCTGTGTGCTGGAGGTGCTCCAGGAGATGTGTTCTGAAACACAAGGTGATTTCCTCAAGGAATAATCCTAGTGGCACAATGTGTTATGGCAGTTAACCTGGCAGAGTCATAGTGCAGTAACTCTAAAATGTTGGGGAGCAGATCCTTGCCTGTGGTACCAGTAGAACTTTCAGCAAAAAAATAGATCTTAATCAGAAACTATAGCAGCTCCAGTTACTTGCCATATGTCTCAGAAATGTTAAATGAAAAAGAGACTTTACCGAGTTTAGTAGCACTGGGAGCCTGATGACAAATCCTGCTTGCCTTTGTTTATTTTCTGTCTCATTAACTGGAACAATAAGTGGACAGCTGTGCCCTCTGGGAGACCAGTACCTGGCTTCCTGTTCCAGCTGCTCTTCGAGAGAAGCAATTTTGGCCTCCAGAGCAGCAATTGTGGCTTTGAATTTGTTCTTCACAGCTCCCTCCATCTCCTGCAGCTTGCTCTTTAGCTCCTTGTTCTGCCTCTCCAGTTGCTGCCGGGCGTTCTCGTTCTTCTGCGCAGCCGAGCGCTCTGTTGCCAGCTCGTTGTTCAGCTGCTCTGCCTGCAAGATGGCAGTGGAGGCTGTCACAAGGGCTGCATGCTCTCAGACTAATGACAGGTGGCAATTTGGACATTCAGAAGTACAAGCACCTTTTGCTGGGCACGAGCAGCAGGTGCTGTGTGCTGGATTGAGCCGTACCTGCTGCACCGCTTTCCTCATGCGGTCACCCATCGCCTCGATGTTGCTTTGCTCCTCTTCCAGCTCCTCCTCCAGCTGGGCAATTCTTGCCTCCAGGCGCCGTTTCTCGTCCTGGAGGCTTGTCCTGGAAATTTAAATGTAAAAAGTGAGTGGTTATGGCTCTGACTGTATGTTAGGATTGTATTGTGAACTGCCGGTAATTCAGAAAGGGAGCTGGGTATTTCAGGGAAAGAAGTCATGTGTGTGCATGTTGTCCTGTCGAGACCAGATGGTTGGGAATGGAACAAAATGTCTCTTGGCAGCATGAGTAGCATGTTCAGAGCCATGTGTGTGATTTGGTGTATCCCTACCTTCCAGAGGCAGCACTTGCAAGTTCCTCTGCCATCTCTTCTTTCTCCTGGTCTGCTTGTTTGCGAGCTCTTTCTGCAGCAGCCAGGTCCTAGAGAAATGGAAAAAGCAGCATAATAAAGAAATGAGTGAATGTTCAAATAGTTATAGCATCATCCAGGGGACTGTAAATTTTCTAAAGCTGGTTTGAGATGGGTTGTCTTGTTAACAGAATAAATTCTTTTCATGTCATAAATCCTAGGGAAGTACAGTGAAATACACTTTATCCAGCCTGTCAGTGGGTTTTTATTTTGTTTGTTTTACTCACAAGATGGCCATTTAATACAGGTAGGAATAATAGCACTAAGCCCTCAAGAATTTATTGCTATTGAAAACAATTTGTGTTGGATTGTACAGATCATTTCCCCTTAAGGCTGGCTATCTGTACTTTTTCCAAGGTGATTTTTTTCAGCTCAGTCTGACTGTGCTCAGATGTAGATCCAACAGCTTCAGTGGAGTGCATGGAGCACATGGAACTTGTTACTAAGTCCCTAAGTTAGATTACTTCACTGCAGCTCTGTTTTGCTTCTGAAGACCATGTGTAATCTCCTTCATTCTGCTGTAGGTTTCCCACTTTACCTCCTGAAGCTGCATGAGTTCTGCTTCCAGACTCTTTGCTTTCTTCTCATTTTCTCTGGCTGTAGCAAATATTTCTTCTCTGGCAGCCCGTGCATCGTCCAGCTCTCGTTGGTAGTCCTTCATCTGAGCCTTGTTGAAAAGAATAACAAATTTGTTACAATTTTAGTAGAACAAAATGTGGAGGGAACAGAACAAGTACACATTTACATTGTCATAATGCTGCTGAAGTTATATTTTCTGCAGAGATCTGGTAGCACATGTTGGAAAGATCTGAAATGCTGTTTCAGGGAGGGCAATCCTTCCACTTGAACACTGCATTTTTGTAAAGCCTGTTGTCCATATGTCCTCTGAATATTTGAGTACACATACAGTCTTAATGTTTCTGATTAAGAAAATTTTTATTGTTTGGTTGTTGACAGAATAGTTGATGTGGAGATTTAAAGGATCAACAGGAACATGCTAATTCAGAGACAACCTGATTTGTGAACAGTCTTTTACGCTCTTGAATCTAGTATTAGAACCCAGATTGAAGCCCTGTAACAGATTTTATCTAATAGTCCTTTCTCCTCTTGTGAATCTCTGTTTTCCTCCGTGTGGGTAAGTCAGTAGCAGATGAGTGTTGGCTAGAGAATTCTGGAAGCTCTTTACCATGATGAAATTTAAGATTTTAATCATTTTCCCTGTGAAATTTTCCACTGTCATTCAAACTGAGCGTTCAAATACTGATATTTGAATGTGGCAGTCTAATTAAAGTTTTCCCCCTGACCAATAATCTCTAACATGCACCAAGTTGACAAACATCACCCAGCTTTCGTGTTGCGGCTGTGCAGGACACAGCAGTAGGAGAAGCTGCGTTTTTGGGGCTGCATACCTGCAGTTTGCGGAGCTGTTTGATGGCTTCTTCCCGGCCTTTGCTGGCAGAGTCAGCCTGGCTCTCCAGGTCCTTCACATCCATCTCCAGCTTCTTCTTGGCAGCAGCTGCCAGGGCGCGCTGCTTGCGCTCGTCTTCCAGTTCCGTCTCGTATTCGTGGAGCTGGTGGTTCAGGAAAACAAGCTCAGTCTGGGGAGTCCTTGGGCACCCTTCAACACTCTGTGTGTGCCTGACTGCTCATCTCTCCCTTGTGATTTCCCTGGCAGCTAAAACAGATTTCCATCTTGCCCCAGAGTTAAAGGGTGTTGGAAGGGTCTCAGCAGTTTGGGTTCTGTACTCAGGGGAATGAATGTGTGTGCTACAAGATGTGACTGCAGTAGTTGTCCTTGCTGTCACAGCACTTCAGTACAAGTGAGTTTTGTCCTGCTTTCATCTGCAATGCTTTTGTATGCATTCCATGTACCTTGGGAAGACAGATGTTTTAGAAGTTGTCTTTTTTCACTTGCACTGAGAATACAGGGAAGGTGCTTCTGACTATGTCAGAAATAACAATTCATATATTTTATATTATATTGGTTGTAGAGTTAAATATCTACCTTTGTTGGTAACTGTGCACCTGCTACTGAAACAGAACCCCCCCTGCCTTTTTCCATATAATAATCCTTTTTTCTTCTTCTTTTTTTTTTTTTTATCACCAAGTAAAAGGCAATGTAATGCTTTTTTTCCATTATAGTTAGTGAGGTGCTTTAATAATGGCATTAGGTTGGGGTCTTTCAGCTGGCTTGGTTAGATCTTGGCAAAGGCAATAGTACCTGTCTGAGGAGCTGTCTTTTCTTCTCCTCATTCTGCTCATCTCTGGCTTGTAAATCTCTTTCAAACTGGCCTTTCAGGGCCTGCATATTAACTTCCAACCTGAGTTTGGCATCTTCTGCAGCCTGTAGCTCATCCTCTAGCTCTTCTAATTGTGTCTTCATCTCTTCTACTTGCTGTTCAAGGGTCCGTTTGGATTTCTCCAATTCATGGACCTTTCAAACAATGAGAATTTAACAGACTTGTTATGAGAAATAAGAATAATCCTAGTTATACACAGTGTGTTTGCAGTATAGGCCACATTTGAAATTATCAGGTGTGGACAATGAATAAACTAATTTACACTGAAAATGCTAAATTAGCTTTACTTTGTACACTTGCAAAACTGTCTTAAAATAATGAGATTCTCTTTATCCCAATATTACATTTTTAATCTAATCAAATATAGTAATTTAATTTATTTAGTATTAGAAGGGATATAATGATATCCTTGCAATAAAAGAAGTGATTTGCAATGCAGAAGTGGAAATTTGCTGCAAGTATGTAAGTAAATATAAGGCAGGTGGCAAAGTCAAATATGACTAATAAAATAAGATTTGCAAAGTTTACAATTTCAAAGAAGTGTAATAAACTAGTACATTATTTAGAAATCAATTAGAATCTTCTTCATGCTTGAAGTTATGTTAAAAATAAACATAACCTACAGTAACTTTTCCAAGTCCCTTGAAAGTTTGGACACGAATGGAATTTTATATGAAATATCTGATCTTGCTGAATGGATTTGTGTGCTGCAGAGAATTTCCCACACTGAAAACAATTATCTCTTTTTTTAGCTGCTATTTTAAGTTATTGTTGTGGGGATTGTTCTAAGCCCAAAACTTACATTCTTGCCAACATCATCTTTGGAGCTAACAAGATCTTCCATTTCAGCTTTCAGCATTTTGTTTGTTCTCTCCAGTTCTTCTTTGGCTTCCAAAGCCTCTTCAAGTGCTCGAGCCAGTGACAGAGCCTTTGTTTCCTTTTCTCTAGCTTCAGCTTCTGCTCTGTCCCTTTCATCTGCATATTTGGAGGAGATGTTCTTCTCTTCAGCTAGCATCTGTAAAAAGGTAGTGTCAGTACAGGAGTCATTAGTGACAGGGCTTTTCTATTGCAGCTGTCTTGTCAGTTGTCAATGACAGAGAAGAATCTTTTGATAAAGGCATATAAATACAAAATTAACCATGCTTTGTATAATTAGTTAATTTTTTGTCTCCTTGTCCCAGTGGGTTCCAGACAGGTGGTTACACAGCAAGGGAGAATGTAAAATCCATACCTGATCAAACTTCTTCTGTTTCTTCTCCAGGTTGGAGACCAGCTGACGCTGGTTGTCCAAGTCCACCACCAGGTCATCCAGCTCCTGCTGGAGTCTGTTCTTGGTTTTTTCCAGTTTGTCATAAGAAGCAGCCTTTTCCTCAAACTGTTGTGTGAGACTTTCAATTTCTTTCTGAAGTTTCTTTTTGCCTTCTTCCATGAATTCTACTGTGGTGGTAAATTCCTGTATCTTCTTCTTAGAGTCAGAGAGCTGAAATTTGAATTCAGAGGACAAACCTTTGTAGCTATGACAATAAAGCTTGGCAGGGAGACAAAACCTTGGCTGGTAGACAGCCAAGTGGAGCTTCCCTAGTGTGACCTGTGTGAAGCTGGTGACAGTTACCCATCATCCAGTGTTCACAGGGCAGGGCACAGACCTGGGTGCACATACAGGCTTTGTGTGCGAGATTGTGGAGCTTCTTGTCCTAGGGATGACACTTTAAGGGACAGGGGGACTGCTGCTCCATTGTGGAGAGCTGCTGGTGCCATCTGGGCTGACTGCACAAATTCTCTGAGGGTCCAGGAGCTGTGCCAGGATAATTTGACAGCTCCTCTGGAACTGCCCACACAGCTCTCAGTGATGGAGCTAATGATTTAATGGCACTGATACCTGTATTGTCAGTGTTGAAATATGTCTCTCCAGATTTTGTTTTGCTTCTACTTCTTCATCCAGTTGCTCCTGCAAGCTGTTCTTCTCATCCTCCAGCTGGCGGAGCTTGGTGGACACGTTCAGCTTCTGCCGCGTTTCCTCCTGCAGCAGCTCCTGCATCAATTGGCAAGGCAGGCATTAGTTTAGGTCTTTTTATTGGGCATTGTATGAGTATTGTAGGTGAGCTGATCTTGGATGCAAGTTTACCTGTGTATCTTGTAGCTGAGATCCTAAGGTTGCAACATCTTTGGTCAATTTGATGTTTTTGCTTTCTGCTTCATTGAGCAAACTGGTGACATTTTCAACCTCCACCTGTGAGATGCCACAGAGAATAAACTCAGTTATTTTGCAAAGCTTTGAAATCTTCCTTAAACTTTAGTTTCCTTGGATTTGTCTGAAATCTTCTCTAATGCCATTTTTGTCTAGTTTACCATAGTATTTATTAGTCTACATCAAAACCTAGTCATATTCATAAAGCAATAATAGTACATTCCTTGCAAGGAATTGCAAAGGGGATTTTTGATGGATTTTCCTTCCTCTTCCCAAGTTTGTCAGAAGTTGATGCATTTGGTGATATTTTCTTATTTTTCCACCAGCTTAAAATAATAAAGCAAAGCTTACTGCAGCTATGAACAAGACATAACAATAAGCTTGATTAGTATATCTGGACACTGAACATCTACCAATGAATCATTTAAAATGATTTTTAGTTATTTCTTAAACTGTAGATAAGTGAGCATTCTCCTTTCATTGTCATCTTTTCTGAGCATGTGTGTTTAATAGCTGCCTAATACATTTCCAAAAGCCACATACCTGTCAATCTTCCCCACCACCCAAAAATGAACAAACAGAAAGAAACTGTCAGATCTGCATCATGGTCACTGAATCAGTGATGGCATTACACTGCAGCATGTACAGAGGGGTGGTGAGACTAAAAGCTCCCAGTTCCATGAGATGGAGTGGTGGTAATTGATTAATTGTGTGATAATTGAGGTAGGAGTTTAAGGTGACAAAAAATGAGCATTTTGGCTGCAAGGCCATAATTCCTCTAGATACACCCTCAGAGAACAGTATGAACTGGGCTTCTCAGTCCCACAGTGTCCCAGCAAAGCACTGAGCTCCTTCCTACCTGTAATTTATGGACTTTTTCATTGAGCTCTGTCCGAACACGCTCTCCCTCAGTGTACTTGGACTGTAAATCCTGCAGCTGCACTTCCAGCTTCTTCTTCTTGTGTTCCACATCTTGTTTGGCCTGGCTCAGGCTCCTGACTTCATTAGCCAGCTCTGCATTGTCTTTCTCCAGTGACTGTTTGGTCTTATCCAAGTTTGCTTTAGCCTACAAGCAGGTGAAGAAGTGAATAAAGATGGTTTGTAAGAGGAGGCTGTGTCATCTAGAAGGCAGTTTTCTACAAGGGGGATTTCTGTTTACCCGTTTAAACTGTTCCAGCTGCTCTGTGAGCTCCTCCACAGCCTGGGTGTGCTTTTGCCTCATCTCCTGGACCTGGGCTTCGTGAGTTCGGGTCTCCTCCTCCAGAGCTCTCTTGAGCACCGTGACCTCCTGCTCCCGCTTTGCTCTGCAGGGTGACACACACCAGTGCAGCAGCAGCAGGCAGGGGATTCCAGCCCTGCTGCAACGCTGCACTGAGCCTGGTGACACTGCTTTTTGCCCCTTGGGCTGCACCTCCATACCTGAGCTCCTGCTGGGTGGCTGTGGTGTCCAAAGTGTCCTCCAGCTCTGTCTTGAGAGCCTCCAGCTCCTCACCGAGGTCTCTCTTTTGCTTTTCTGCTTTGTTTCTTGCAGCTTTTTCAGACTCCAGGTCCTCTTGGAGATCAGAAATTACAGATTCCAACTCACGGATCTTCTTGAGGGCGTTGTTCTTCTGAGTAGTTTCATCTTCAAGCCTTTGTGAAAAAAGAGCGTTTCATTTTAGAAATTAAAAAAAGTAATAATGATTTCACTTTGAGGAAGACAGTCTACACTAAAGATTTATAAGTCTGTGCAAGAAAGGGCCAAAGAAAGGGAGGACTGATGCAAAAAAGATCAGACTGCTGTACTTTAGCTGGATGCAGTGTCTGGAGATGTTAAGCAGTTGATTCAGCAAGTTTTGGTTGAGTGTTTTCCCTCTTAAATTTATACAGAAGATCCACTGAGATTTCGGAGTGGATCAAGGCCAGACTCTTAATTTTTGCCTATTGCCTATGAAGTAGATCTTTACATTTCATTGTTCTTGACAGCACTGCCCTTGCTTATGGGAAGAGAAGTTTTCATTGATACCTGGAGGTAATTCAATAAAATGGATTATTTGTCTATGGACAGGCAATAGTGGAGTCATTTTTCAAGGGCATTTGGAACATGGGGAAGCACATTGAGGGGATGAACTGGGAGATGAGATTCATGGCTGGAGCTTCTCAGTGTCTGGGAAGGGGCAAGAAGTGTTCCAGGCTGGGGAGAGCCAGGAGTGGGTACCTGGCCAGAGCAGCCTGCAGCTCCTCCTCCTTCTTGGCCAGCTGTGCCTTCAGGTCAGCAATTTGTGCCTGGAGCTCTGCAATCTGCTCGTGTAGATCGTTTGCCTCCCCTTCCAGCTTCCTCTTGACTTTGTCCAGTTCTTGTCTGCTCTTCTCTTCCTTCTTCAGCCGCACTGAGAAAGGATTGATTTTGGTCAGCAGCCTGTGGTGTTCTTAATCTGATCTCAAACTCAGGCCAGAAATGGTTCTGGCCTCCAGTGTGGCTGTGCATTTAACTACAACCCACTGTGGTTTTGGAGCAACATGCAGTGCCTTCTTTCTAGCTGTCCTAAAGAATAATTTCTTTATCTTTGTCCACCATAATCATTTTCCCCCCTCACTTTTCTCTCTGCTCTTTTATATATAACAAATAAAAGGTTTCTAGTTTTGGCACCATGGGGGTTTGGTGATTATCAACAAACTGGCTTCAGCATAAAGAATTTGGAAATATCCCACAGATTTTTAAAAAGTTCTCTCCAGATTCTGTTTAGATTTTTTTTTTTTTTTGTTCTGTGGCAAGGAAAAATAAGAAATTCTACAAAACCCCCAATAAACGATTGCTCATGTTACCTTCAAGTTCAGAAATCATAGATTCATGTTTGTTCTTGAGCTTTGTAAGATTTTTGGCTTTTTCTTCTTCTTCTGCAAGATTTGTTGTTAGATCACTTATTCTTTCCTCAAGTTGTTTTCTTTCCTTAAGAAAAATCAAATACTTCTGTTAGCAAATGTATGTTATTGGTGATCATAAATCAACTCTTTGCCAACCAAAAATGTCCAAGACACTGTCCTTCTATGCTGTATTTCTTGAGATTGTAGTGATATATTTCAATTTTTCAGTTACAGAGGAGCTATGAAGTGGGGTCTATGACTTCCATGTTCTCTAAGCTGATGGCTGCTAAGTGCAGGGCTTAGTTCACAGGAGCATTCCCTTTGAAAAAGTACTGGAAGACATGTTTACTTCCAGTTTAAATCATGAAGTTTGGTTGAAATTAGTTGAAAACCAAGAGAATTATTTAGTCTGCTCTTGGACAAGAAGACATGGCTTCCACTGATTGTGCTTGACTGCTCTAAATATTTTGCTTGAAGATATTTTTGCTACAGCAGCTCTCAAACTCAGTAGTTTTATACAATTTTGAATTGTTTAAATGAGCACTGAAAAATTATCAGAAATGCATTTGATACAGGCAGGACTGATAGCTTGGTGTTACTGTACATCTATGAGTTAGATAGTCAAGAGTATTTGTGTTGTTCTAGTGAAAGAGAACCTTTGCTATTTTCAGAGTAAGAAAGTGGACCCAGAACCCTCACCTTGCTTAGCTTGTTATTCTGATCTTCCATTATCAGAATATCATCTTCCATTTTCTTTATCTTGCTATCTGCTGCTACTTTTTCAAGTTGCAGTTTCTGCCTTGCAGCTTCTTCTTCTTCCAGCTGCTCCTCAAGGTCCTTTAGGGGGGAAAAAAGAAACCCACAGAACATGAATTCTGTAAATAAAATACTACTTATATAATTCTTAAGAAATGCTTAATGCTTATTACTGTATGCTGTAAACTTTGTTGTTTTTATTAAGAACTGGACAATCTGTAATACTTGACGACATAGAAGGAAAGATTTGTTAAAATAATGTTTTAGAGAAAAGATTAGGATTGAGATGAGGAAGAAGAGAACTCTGGAGGAAAGAGCATCCATTGACTGTCCTTTCTTCAGTGGCACAGATCTATCTCTCAGAGGGGTGTGCAGCAAGCACTGTCCTGAGGTTTTCCAGCCTGTTGTGTCTCAGTGAGATCCAGCTTATTGTATTTGTCACTGATCCCTCCTTACCAGCATTTGCTGCTGCATCTTTTTCTTCTCTGCCTGCAGCTGCTGGCTGCGCTCCTCCTCCTCCTCAATCCTGGCTTCCATCTCGTGCAGGATCTCCTCCAGCTCCTGTTTCTTGGCAGCCAAGCGGACTCTCATCTCCTCAGCCTCAGCATACAGCTCTGTTTCTGCCTGCAGCTGCTCTGCCAGCAGGTTCTTCTCTTCAACGAGCTGCACACACCAAATGGAGAGAAGTTAAGGCTTGTTTTACTGGGCACTCCTGGGCTCAGGCAGGCAGCTCCACCACTCACTCTCGTGTGGATGCTGAGCTTGTCTGCACTGACCCCCTGCTCTGGACCATGCTCTGAGGACAATCATGAGTGCAAAGGAGAGGGACACCTTTATTTATTTTATAACAGCTTCTAGACGTGGTGAGAGAACTGCTGGTGCTTCCCAGAGGTTCAGAGCTGTAAATCACCTGTGAGTGCTTCTGTTCCAGCTCCTTCAATTCACTCTCTGCTTTTTGTTGTCTTTCCTTAGTTTTTTGTAGTTCTTCATCCTTGGCCTGCATTTCTTCCTCCTGGCGGGTGACCTGCAGCAGTGGTTTCACCTGGAAATGGAAAGGTTTTTTAAAGAATGTTTGGTGCTTGAAGGACTGCCTGGCACTGGTGGCAGTGCTGTCATTGCTCCAGACTGGACAGACACTGTCCAGCCAGGCTTGATGGGAACAGCTTTAAAGCCCCAAGCCTCAGCAGTGTTGCTCTTGGTGTCTCTGTGTTAATTCCTGGGGCCTTGTGAGCACCTCTACCTCTGATAGTGTCACTTTTGAAATGTCTCCAGGCCTGTTTGCATCCCTTGATAATGTACAGAAGTTACACCTGCACAGACAGGCAATGTGCACACACAGCTGTGTGTTCCTGCCTGTTTCTGGTTGCAGAGGAGGTTGTTATCAATCCAAGTAGGAAAAGTTTTCTGAATCCAAACTGAAGGCCATTCTTGAAACACCTGAGACTCTTCAATTGGAAAATAGACTTAATTTGCATGGGTTCCCAGCAGGAAGATGTTTAGTGTCCCAGTTAGGAATTCCCAAGCTACTTGGTTCCCCACAGATATATTACTCTGGATGTTCGGAAAATTCAGTTTTACTCAGTGTTCTAATTATCCATCCCTGTGAAATTATTTCATTTTGTGGCAATTAAAGAAGTCTTCAAACATGCAAAATCTTTTATAAATTTCTGCTTAACTAGATTGTTTTCTTAAGCTAGAACTGCCTTTAATGTTAATTGCATTATATAGAACTATCCAGAGTATCTCTAACCCCAAATTTTGTGAAACTTGTGGTGCTCTTGCCACCAGCTGCAATGGGCTTTGGAACAAGGAGTGTGCCTGACAAGATGTACCTTGGTACCATGTGCATTTCATTTGTTTTGGAAAACTGAGGGGAGATTTACTGACAGCAGTCACTCACTTTAGTAAACAGTCTCCACCACTGCCAGTTCCTCAGCTTCAGGTAGGCAGCACAATTTCTTTGGATAACCTTCATTGCAGTGAGCTGTTGCTGTCTCTTGGCAAAGGCTCTGTGATTAAAAACGTAAAGCAGAGTGGTTCAGTCTGAGAATAGCAGGTGTTTGCAAGGTACACACATTCAGCAAAGAAACTCTGGCATGAGAGTCTGCTGATGAGCCACAGAGGGGTTGGGGAATCTGGCACAAATTCTTTTGTTGTTTTAACAGGGCATGTGCTTTCCTGAGGAAGGGTGATAGCTCTGGTTAGCTCTCTGGTATTTTATTTTGGTTTTTTGCTGTTTGCATTCCATAGATAGGAACAGATGCATAGATCTAGTTCTGGGTGTGAACATCTTTCCAGAGTACACAGGCACTCAGATCTCGTGCTGATTATTGTCCTTGAAACATATTTCTTTGTCTGGCAATTTCAAAGCCTTGATAGTATGCAGGAAAAAAAGGCATTATTGTTGATAGTTTTGAGGTGCACATTAACTGAGATCATGCTAGATGATCAGTGCTCCACATTGAAGCTGTGGAAGAAATTATTTTATGTTTTATAGATGCTGGAGTGCTGCTATTTGTAGTGCAAAAGACTCCAGTCATGGCATAGGATGCTCCTTTTCCTGCTGGTACCAACACATAAATGTTTAAATGATGGGTCATTGTCTCAGATTATTGTACAGAGCAGTGTCAGCAGCCTCACAGTGTAACTGCATCCCTGTGATTACACTAACCAGCCTTTTCTAATTACACTAACCAGGCTTTTCTAATGCAATATAAACAATAATGAAATCTCTCAGTATCTTCAGGTTGTATCAGTATTTCTATGGAACAATAAAGGCCCCTGCAGATACTCTGCTGCAGAAAACATTCTATTTGTTTGCACATGTTCTTACTTTCTTGCTAGGTAGCCTCGGGACATAGCTTGGAAGGTGATAATAACATCTGTGATCTTCAGGTCTCTCTCTTCTTCCAGGTGAGCCAGAACACCAGTTCTGAAGAAGATTTTACTCTGTCCAATTCTGTATAAGTTGGGATCAAGCTCTAGTGCTTTGATCTGGAGGAAAACAGGGATGTTTGTTAACTCCAGTGCTGAGGTTTAGGGCACTAAATATCACTTCTCATTTCTGTTCAGTCTCAACACTTTCATATAAGAAGATCCATCAGTAGGATCAAAAATGCTTTTCTCACCATGAGTATGCAAGCCTGCTTCCCATCCATGAATCCTTTAGGAATGGCATTTGCAGCAAGAATTTCGTACCTGCCAAAAGATGCTTATGTTAGGGAGGTTGAAAGCCACAGGTGGTTTTGTACAGACAGACAGACAGACAGACAGACACAGCAGGGGCAGGCCCAGAGCTGCTGGGGCTCGTACCGCTGGCGGAACTCCTGGAACACGATCCTGTTGGGGAATCCCTGCCGGCAGATCCGGATCCCCTCCAGGACACCATTGCAGCGCAGCTGCTCCAGCACCAAATGGGCATCCAGTTTGCCAGACTGAAAAGGGGACAGAAGGTATTTTTAGCAGAAATTTACAGAAATGTTGCTGTCCACGTGTCTGTGTTTGAGGACAGCGTTCAGCTCTGCCGTGTGCAGCGAGGAGCTCAGCAGGAGTAACGTGCCCAGAATCGGAAAACCAAGCATCTGAAATTTACCCTTTTTTCATGGTTTGGGATGATGCAGCGGACAAAGTTGGGATTGGTGTTCCTTAGGGTGGTCATCAGTTTGGTCAGCTGCTCCTTGTAGAGCTGTCCCACCGTACGGAACATGCCCTTCTTGGTTTTTGAGGCGCTGGGGAGTGATGAGCTCTCACTCATCTTGGCCATCTGGTCCAGCCCAACTATACGGTCCACTGGAACAGAAAAGAAAGAATGGAACAGTTTATAGAAACTATCCTTGCCTCACATCACACCCATCACTGCCATGGTTACACTGCAGCTTGCCAAAGAGGACAGGTATATTTTTTATGCAATAGAAGCATTCTGACAAATGTACTAGGAGCCCTTCTGGATGAATAGTCTACATCTGTCCAAGATGAAAATGTGGGTTTTGTTAAGTAGGGACAGAATGGAGCAAATGAATATCCAGAATATATTTTATTATGTCAATGAATTAAATAGAACTCCACAGAACTTATATGAGAGGCTTCATCAAACCTAACAATAACCTGTATTAAATGAGGTCTACAATTCTACATATTCAGCAACATTTTAACAGTATAATGAATAATTTTTATTTTGTTGCTGAATAATATTGAGGAATATTTTGATAGAGCTTGAAACTCTCTAATGAAGTTTTTAATTAATTCTTTAGAACACACTATTCTTATGTCTTAGTTCAGTGTTTTCTATGCTTATCACATTCACACTTGTGTGCTCTCAGCAAGGGATGGCTGTCAAAAAGTTCTGGTAGGAGTTTCTCCATTTAAACCCCATGACTGATTTAGAGTGGGGATTCATACCATCCTTCCAAAGGTCTGCCACAAATTTGTCTGAAGACTGGTTCAGCAGAGAAGTCACATTGTCGTTGAGTGGATCCATGTTCTTTGTCAGCCACGCAGTGGCATTGTAGGTAACCTGCAGGGAACAGTGACAGCTACATCAAAAATTTGTTCTTGATAAGAAATCTGGAGTGACCAAGAACACAGGGCATTGTATGAACACAAAATCAGACAAATAATGTGCAAAGGTTTCTGGTGTTGAGAGCTGAGTATTTATTCTCACATGTACTAACGTCTTTAAAAAGTCTGCTTGCTAGAGAAGAATCCAAATTACTTGGCTTTTCAATAACCTCAGTGATGGTAATTTTTGTTTTCTTGTGAGCTCAGCACAGCCATGATTTTCAAATCTTATTTCATGTGTTGTGTAATTAAAGCACTTAATCAGCACATTTCATAATTAAAGCCATGTCTCATCAGTGCAGGTACCAGAATGTTTCTCTTTGATCCTTTGGGTATCAAAGAATCGAAGCTCCCTAAGTCAAAATAGCTCGATCTGTCCAGTACCTTTCCTGCATAGTGCATTATACAGAACTCTGTTTTGTCCTTGAGTTGCTTGGGCTTCTGGAATTTGGGATGGTTGCCTTGTTCTGTCATTAGTTTCTCCACAAAGGACGTGTCAGTAGCCTTGGGGAACCAGCACTCTTCGTCCAGCAGAGCCAGCACACCGGGAGGGTTGGTCTGCAACGGGAGCAGAAATGGATCAGAACCATCACAACCAGAGGCAAAGGCAGAGCACCATCTCCTTCACCCCTGGGCTTACAGACCCCTCCAGGAAATAAAGGATCTCTTGTGCTGACACACAGCTGATAGAGGGAGAGAGAATCTTACTGGTCTTTCGATCAGCTCGATGCAAGGCTGCAGGTCAAGGCCAAAGTCAATGAAATTCCATTCAATGCCCTCTCGCTGGTATTCCTCTTGCTCCAGTATGAACATTGTGTGGTTGAAAAGCTGCTGAAGTTTCTCATTAGTGTAGTTGATGCACAGCTGCTCAAAGGAATTGATCTGTGAAGAGGAAAGAAGAGAATTCATAACATTAGAAAGAGACCTTCAAGAGTGAACTCAAGTTATAAGATGGTATTTGCTATTTTGTGTTTCTTTTTGCCTATTAAAATAATTAAAATTTAAGGACCTATATGAGTTTAATCAGCTTGTATCCCACAGCACATACCTCAAAAATCTCAAATCCAGCAATGTCAAGGATCCCCAAGAAAGAAGCTCCTTGTCTTTTTGTTTTATCAAGAGCTTTGTTCACGCGAGCCAGGATCCAACGGAAAAGACGCTCAAACTTCGCCTTGGCCAAAGCTTCTATGGCAAAGTCTGCCTGGAAAAGGGAAGAGGAGATTGTAGGAGAAAGAAGAAACCCTCTTCACTGTAGAAATGAGACAGAAATCAGACTTTTCCCTTTAGACAAGATGTAAGGAGGAATAGGGGTGTGTGTGGTACCTGCTCCTTGGTCTGAGCTTTCTGGACAACATCTCGTCCCACCTTGATCCTTGGAGTCAGAATAGATCTGGTGAAATCTGTCACATTAATCCCCATCAGGTGGCACACTTTTTGTGCAGCTAGAATAAAAAAGTGAGATTTTATTTCAGACTGAATTGCCTCTTAGCTGGTCAGTAAGTGTGAATATGAGTAGCTCAGCAAGTATGCAGAATTATTTATCTTCCTTAAAAGCTCCTCTATTGTACTACAAGAGATGACACTTGCCATAAAAGTAACATTTGTGATCCAAGCAACAAATTCACCTTTTATCAATTTATGGATTCAAGATTAATAAAAAAGATAATGATAATTGATTTTAAGCATGGTTTTTATTTTAAAGTCTGAGAGCTACACAGATAATAAGAATTAAATAAAAAATGTTGATGAAGAGTGTTTATTCAGTTACTGTTTTATTAATTCCTTAATGTTAACTAAATTTTGAAGTGGAAAATCATACCAGTGTCATCAGGCATGGAAGCTTGATCAGTGTTTCTCTCCTTCTTGAAGACAATATTACCCAATTGTAGGACAGATGAAACAACCCTCAGTATAGCTGTAACAGAAACAGGGGATATAAATGAGCAACACAACAGCCACATTTTGAAAACTCTGTTCTCTGCAATACCATCCCATTGCCTGTGATATCTGTACCTCTCTGGAAAGGGCAAGGCTTGTTTTAAAGGGCTGTGCCATAAACTGCTGGACTTTGAGAGATGATTGAGCAAAAATCTCCACAATCTGTGCAGTGGAGCAAATGGGCCAGTCTGGGAACACAGCACCTCAAGGTAAGCTGTGCTGGCTCCCCACAGATCCCCACGTCTCAGCAGTTTGTCTCCCACTCACAGTGCCAGCAACATCTTCCCTGCTCAGTCACTCAAGAGTATTTCTGACTTTAAAATAAAAAATGTATCTGAGTTACCAGCAGCTTCAAAAACGTGGGGCACTTCTGAATGTCCAGTTATTCAGGGACATGTGGGTATTGAGTTGTGCAACTAAAATCTAATGTATACAGATCTTTAAAGGATTAGTGTCAAAATACAGAAAAGGTACTTATTAATGTTTGATTACTAAAATATACATAAATGTCGTGCCACCTAATCTCAGGTAGTAAAATTTACTGATATATCACAGATGAGGTCATATCAATCTGGGGAGTTCTGTTTGTTTATCTGTAAATTTATCTAATTTACAGAGGAGAAGAACACTGTCCTAATGGGCTTCTGTTTCAGAGCATGAAATCAGAGGGGTCAGGCAGTAAAATCATGATTGCTGCAGTGGGGAACGCTGGCAGGAGAGCAGACAGTGTGCACCAGTGCCACCATCCAGGCTGACCAAGGCTGGCTTTGCTCAGCATCCCCTGGGCACTGGGGCAGGGGAGGGATGTGCTCTGCTGCTGCTGCAGCTGTGGGAGGACGCTGCCTTTGCCACCAGGTGTCACTTGGGACGTGGCAATTTGCAATTTGCATCCCAGGGCTAGGCAGGTGGGTGATGTCAGTTGTTGTTTCATGCTCTTTGTTTTTATTTCTCTTTTCTCTGGATCAGTGAGTACTTATGAGCTATTTGAGCCTGTTCTGTTTCTTTCAAAAACAAATCAGATTATTTTGCAACTTTTTCATGCTAG